>SNQJ01S0043911.1:139954-154089 GCA_010110895.2 Picea sitchensis | reverse complement strand
TTTACTTTTGCTTGATTAGGGTTTATTTTATGACATTTAATTGAAAATAGTATTATTTGGTATTTTGGCCTTGCGGCGTTTTGGTGACCTAAATTTTATTAAGGTCACTTGGTATTGTATAAGTAGAGAGATAAAAATCTCATTTTAAACATCATTATTTACTCACTATTGGTGAGGTCTGAAATTTGCGCCCTCCTTTAGGGTTTTTGGCTGAAATTTTGATGCGCACTTGTTGAAGGAGGCCTTTTGTTTTTCTATTTTGGCATTTTCTTGGTGGAAGGTTTACAACTAGGGTTTGGCTATATGAATGCTTGGTGGATGTAAGTGAAATTATGCAATCCTTCTTTATTGAATGGTTATGGTATTTTGTACTTGCATTTTGTTATTATAATTTGCTAGATTAAACCCTAGGGGACAAGCACATTTTGGTGTCCTTGTTTCATGTCCCTACTAAGTTATGCTAAGATCCATTTTTGATTTGCTGAAGATAGATAGAGCCTTGCCATAGCAACACTCTACCTCTACTCTTCTAGCCCAGTAGTTTCATCTTTACCCTTTTGAGCTAAAGAAGGAGGAGATGCAATAAGGCCTAAGGTTCTACACCTTAGTGAGTCGTCTCCCCTAGGGTTGATAGGTTGAAGCCTTTCCTTAGAAACACTTGAACCGTCATATCCCTCTTATATTTGGCCCTCTCACTATCATTTCATCCATTCAACTTTTTTAGCCTTTTGACTCCATTTACCCTAAGTAACGCACTGATCTTAGACCTTCTATGTTTGAATACCTTGATCATACACACATCCAATACTTTGAACAACTACTAATCCTTCTAACCCTAGCTTAGACTAATATTTAATAACCCTATTGTTGCTGCCATATATTTGTGCTATAAAAATATCGATGTAGCATTTATTGTGTCCTTAAATTAATTGAATGATTGGCTAAAGCGTTGCTTCTAGTATTGATATTGTTACATTGATTGCCATTAATCATTGTGAAGCTTCTTTAGCATTTATTGTGAAGTGATATATTGTAATCATTTCTAGTTTAAATCATTGATTTGCTTCGCTTATACTATTGGTCAATTGATTTATATCAAAAGACTTTGATTATATGAAGTGCTAACCAGAAAGTCATCTTGCACATGTATAGTTGTTCTTGTTGCTTTGTCTCGGGTAGGTACGCTTCCGATTATTTTATCTTTATTGGTTGTTAATCCAGACTTTCTAATCGGTGGTAACTTGAGAGGGAAATAACTTTACTAATCCTTTTAAGCCTTTCCCTTCTTAAAGCCCCAAGTCACCAGGGACATCTCCCCTGGGCATACCACCCTAAACAGAAAAAGATATCCTATCGAGGTGACACTGGTAGGATAGTCTCAGTTTTTCCAGTTTGCCTTTCTTCCATCCATCTTTTTCTAAAAATACAAACTGTGCGATAATGTGTACAAAATGATGATTCCATTCCTCTGGGGGTGTCATTTTCCACAGCACTCTGCACTTCTCCAAGTGTTTCGTTGGTGCCCCCTGTCCATTGTATTTCTGAGTTGTTCTCCTTTTTGTTTTGCATCGAATCTGATGCGCAGTAGTATTTTGCATTGGTACCAGTCCTTGATTGTTTCTTTGTGTGTTCCCCACCATCTTGCAGGTGTATCCTTAAGTGTGATGTCGAGAGCCAACAATATCTGACTGTCTAATACTTCCTCCTCATATCTCATTAGGAATTCTTCCAAGTCGTTGATTCCATGGAAACTTGGAGGTTCTCTGACTTCTGTCCCAACCCATCTTATTGTGCGGTCTAGTCGTGCACATCTTTGGGTTGAGACCTCATGTAAGCATTGGTGCCAATTCTACAAACCCGTGTCTGAGTCGGAAGCACATGATGTGATAATTCTCTAGCTAAGTACGCCATCGCCAATTGGATTGATGTAATCTTCAGTGCGCGCGGTGGTTTGCTACAGCTGGTTAATTTATTCCAGATTTAGGAATGTTGGTTCCACAAATATTTCAACTTTCGATGGATCTAGAGGCACGATAACCATGTATTATTTTGACTCAAATGTCATCTTCCTGATCTTCAGGTTGATTATCACTTGATTTCCAAACGCCCAATCCAATCCCAGTAATGTTGGATATGGTGTTGTGCCATCCATGATTTTGATCACTTCGAAGTCTGCCTTAGTGCACACTCCGTCCAAATCTATTGTCACTCCTTTCAGCCTCCCTATTGGAAAAACTTTGTGTTGGTTTTCTAACTTCAATTGGAATGGTGACTAGCCTAAGGTAGGTTCTCCCATGCATTGCCATGTCTTTTTGGGCAATACATTCACTTCAAATCCCAGATCTAATATCACATCGCCCATGTTAAAATCTTTGATATTKRCATTCAATCTAAACTCTCTGTTGGTTCTCCTTCTGGCATGGAGGTGATTGATTATCCTATGTTCTAAATTTCCCTCAGTGTTTGTGGTACATATTTCTAACAGATTCTGTAATACTATAACAGATGATGGATCCTTAAATACTTGAATACACGATTGCAGGAAAGTTTTAATACAACTTACTTGGTTTCTCGAGTGGAATTCACTGGTATGGTCCAATGTTGATGGAATTTCATACATTAGGACGTCTTGAGTATGCTGCATGGTAGATTTAGACGCAACATGTTTCTTGAGAAATTCTTGTCTAGCCTCCTTAAAGGTCTCCTTCTCCTTTCCTGCATCAAATCGCTTGGGTGGCTTGGTATTCTTCTTAATCCACTGGTGTTGTACTGGTTCTTGTTTGGCTGCATCATATCTTATTTTAGCACCTCTGTGCATCACTATGTTGATGTTTCTTCCTTCATCCATCGCTTCTGCTGAAATCCATTGAACATTCTGATGGTTTTGATTCCTCTTTTCTTCGATCTTTACTAACAGTGTCGGACATTCTGTTGTATCATGATCTGATGTGCAACAATACATACAAGTCACTGGTGGAATTGGACATTATCTTGCATAGTGTCCTGGTTGTTGGTAGTCATGGCACACTATTGGACCTCTTCCACGTCCAAATCATCCTGATCAGAATCTGGACCAGGGGTCAAATTTTAGCCCAAAAATCAAAGTGTTCGGAATTTCTTTAAAACAAAGAGGAGCGTAGGCCTCATTTTCACGAACCCAACGCACTTCAAACGGGTTCAAACATACACTGTATGAGTGAGATATCGCGTTCTGTCTAATTTGCCAAACAGGCAAAAATTTGCTGACTGTGCAGTCCGTACAATCCGTACAGATGATGTGGTAGGGGTCGTACGCTGACGTGGCATGACCGTATGCTGACATGGAATTTGATGATGTGGCAAGTGTTGATTGGACAGTTGAGTGTCAGATGTGGGTAAATCACGTTTCAACACGTGGCATGTGAATTGACCAATAGAGTGGTGCCACGTGGCACCGTGTTATTGTTTTGGTTTGTGTGAAAGTTAATGGAGTCTGTGGGATTCGAACCCTGGACCTCCACACACCATGCAAAGATTAACAAAGACCACCCTGCCAACGCGTTGCACATTTGGTTCTTAACCATATATGTGTTTACATATATTTAAAATTTGTTTATATTTCTTTTTGGGCGCGAGTCCGTGCACGCCCCAACCCCTGATTTAATACGCCTCCCATGTGACCACTCTAAGGATTCACATGGGGTTTTCAACGGGCACTTTTGGTATGCGAACACTTGTCAACCATGGAGGGTTAACCCCACACGTGCTTGACACTTGGCGCGTCCTTGTTCAATCATGCAAAGTAGCCTTTTATGCGCTAGGACGTGGCCATATGGCCCCCATGCGCCCAACACCTCTGTCTGGGGGCCCAAGATCCGCTAACAGTGCGACATTTTGGCCCCAATTTCAGAATGTGTGCATGTGCTGTTTTTAGGCACGGGAAACGCCCAGAAGCTAGGTTACTCACACAAGAGGTGCGAATTGGCGAACCAGAGACAACGAGCTTGAAGGAGAAAAATGGCAGGAGGCCTAACTTCTTCATCTTTTGGTCAAATGAGGTACCAAAAAATCCCAACTAGGGGTTTTTGGATGTTCTGAATCCATTGGAACAGTTTTCAAAGCCATTTGGAGACTTCTTTTGTAGGTTTTTCTACCTTGAAGTTTCAGGAGCTCTAGGGAGCTTAGGGCCACCATTGAAGGAGGCCATGCTCAGATGAGCCCAAGTCTATTTTATGTGACTGAATAGTCATTTTTGACTAATTGTTATTCTCTGAACACATTGGGACAGGTTTCATAGGCATTTGAGGACTTTTACATGTGTTTTTTCCACAAGGAAACTCAAGGCCACCAGTAGAAGAGGTCATGCTTGGATGAGCCATGATCCGTTTTCAGAGATCTAATGGTCATTTTTGGGGTTTTTATCTATTCTGAACCCAATGGTACAGTCAGTAAATCCATTGGAGTTGAGAAACATCTTGTAAGAGAATATTTGACAAACTAATCCCAGAGATCCTAGTCCATTGATGGAGGCTCAAGGAGATGTAGCCTAGTTGGGGGTGAAATCCTTTATCATCTTTTTTTGTTGTGAGTTTGCTGGTTATTATTTGTTGCAACTCATTTTCTGTTGTATTCTTTAAACCACATATTTAACCTTTTAAAGACCTCACACATAAACACCTAAAAGATGCATAAACTTGACACATAATTTCTCTTGCACAACTAAGACATTAAGCAAGGTCCTGAAGTTTATTTTAGTGGAGTAGAGGGTGCTTGCATAGCAAAAAAAGTCATCCCCCTATTTTCATATCACCTCCTCTGCCTCTTTCACCTCCTCTATACCTAGATCGATCTCCTCTTGGTGCATTATATGGAGGCGCCTAATTGTATTGCGCGGTATTGTAATGAGGTTGTGTTGTGTTATACTACGGATACGTGGTATTATATGGTTGTTGTGCAGTATTATATTGTTGTTTCATAGTGTTGTATGGGGCTCAAACTTGGTTAAAATATGGTGCGGCTTGCCCAGTCATCATTTATGTGTGCACCCTGTATGCATTTGATGTCCTCTCTTGCATCAAATCCATAGTTCTACAATCTTCGTCATCATGGCCCACTGACTTGGAAAAGTTGCAATATGAACTCGTTGGGACTATCTGGTATTTCTGCATCATTGGGAAATGATATGGATTGTGGCCTGGTTTCTTACAGATTTCACACAATAGTCCTCCTGTTGGCAATGGGTTTGGCATCTCGGCTGCCATGTACTACGCGAATGTTGGACATTTGTTCTTGTGGTGTCCTTTTGTTCTACATGCCGTACACCAAACAGCTTCTTGCTTATCCTTACTTTTGTTCTGGTCTAGCTGGAACGTTAAGTTCTTCAAATCCTCCTTCAGCTCCTCGATGGTCGGATCCGTCTGTTGATATTGGTTTTCTTCCAGTTGCAAGGCTGCCTGCAGAGCCTTTGCCTATGTCTAAAACTTTTGTTATCGCAATGGGTATTTCAAGTGTGGTAGCAATGAATTGACGAATAGGTGCCTATGTTAAACATCGGTCATGAGATATTTCAACTTTCTTTTCAGTCACTTGACTAATGATCAATCTCCCATATGGATTCTCCTGTTTTCTGTCTGATTTCTATCATATCGTTCATGTACTGATCCTCTGAACTTGGCTTCTAAAACTCATTTATCATAAATTTATTGATGTCCGCAATTGTTCTTGTTGTCCCTGGTGGATTTTTTGTAGCTAAACTCATATACCAATCCAGTGCGTGATCCCTTAGTGTAATCGTTATCTGTGCAATTTTAGTATCTTTGTATGTGATCTATTTTTCTTCCCAAATCTTTTCACAGATAAACAAATGTTTTTTCGGGTCCTCTGACGCTTCTCCTTTGAATTTTTGTAATCTAATGGTGGGATCATGTCCGACCATCCTGAACATTGAACTACTACCTCCGCGCGGTGTAGATACTTGACTAGTGCTTCCCAAACTAGCTCCTCCAGCTGTTGTTCCTTGTGTAGATGTACTTTTGGCTATCTTCCTTCTCCAAAAATTTGGTTGTCTAAATGGTGGTGTTCTCTTTGGTGTATTAGTCGCACATGGGTTTATGGTTTCCACACTAACATTAACATGGATAGGATTGTTTCCTTCTATTCCCATTCTTGGACCTCTTGTTTTCCTCTCATATGTTGCACACAGGATTTCCTCAATCCGCTCCATAGCCCAGAGATCCTCTACCTCTTCTTCATCACTTGCCAAGCCTTCCCTCGCCGCTATGGCTATGTTCTTGGTGTTCACCTTGTATTGGTAGGGTACTCCATTGCGCATCTTTCCAGCTATCACCATGATCTGCTTGATCTGGTCATCATCCATCATGATTGGGTCCAAGGCTTCCTTCTTCTTTCCTTCATCCACTTCTCCTTCCATTTCTCCTTTTTTTTCAGTGCTTTCCCCCTTCCCCCATGCACGCAGGGAAGTTTAGATGTCTGATTCCATTGTCATTACACCTTTGTTATATATAAATTCTTGCTCTGATGTGTTGTACAACTTCATGGTATCTACTGCAAATTCTGTTATAAAGCTTGCTACATTGTTGTCGAGCCAAAAATCTACTGCGCGAGTGAATTTGTTATTCACATGTTGTAATTGTGTGATTTGAACTAGGGTCCACTCTAACTGTCGGATCTAGTTTGTTGCGTGTTTATCCTTCAACCTCAATATCCACTCATGAAATAAGTGTGGAAAATCACATAAAAATATTTCATGGAGATCAGTAAACACATACTTCTCAAGGTATTTGTGTGGTGTTACTCTAGATTTTTTGTTATCTTTATGCGCAAACTCTAGCTCCTTTGTCTTTAGCTAGCTTTTGATCTATGCTTTTGTGGGATTCCATGGTCTCAACATCCCCTTCTAGCGGTGCATTCTTCTCACCTTCTTGCCATCCGATTCGGTATTCCTTTGACCCGCCTTCCACAGATCTTACAGTCTTTTAACAGATCTTCAACATATCACCCATTCTTCTACCAGATCTTCAAAAGATTTCATCCACTCAATCCTATGTTTTTCCAACTGGCAATGAAACCATTTGTTGGTTATTATTCTTATATGATCTTATATATTTAACTTGATTGACCTAGGGTTCATGTCTACTGGGGTTCCAACGAAGCCTCTAAAACTATTGACCCTCCTGGTAAACCAGAAGGCAACGCAGCGCACAAAGTGCACTACGCAGTCTCACCCGAGATAGTCTTAATGGGTGACTGCAATACTCAAGTGTTTGCAGTCCAGGATTGAGTGGAGATATGAGAAGTGTGCATTGAGAGCTCTATTTAACTTATTAAAGTAATAAACTATCATTCATGATTATGCATGGAATATAATCAACTCATACATTTAGCATACTAATATCTACTTAGAAACAATAAAAAAAGACTACATTCAATCACATAACACATGTTTTACCATGGTTCACCCCCTCCTAGGTTACACTGACAAAGATTTGGCTCTTAAGCTCTTATATTATAGCAGTTCCAAAACTATAACGTCGTTCACTTTACAAGTCCTCTCAGTCGGGTTGGGATCTGTTACGACGTGGACTAGATCGCACCAGGCTCCTCACCCTTTGATCTAACCCTCAATATCTACCCTCCTTCTTCCCCAGCTCAACATCTTACAAAATTAGGTCGTATATCAAAATATCATAACTCGATACATTATATATGTCTCTAGTTCTCTCTCCTAACTCTCTGGTCTCTCATCTATCTTTTCCTCTATGATACCTAGATATCAATCTTTATACATTTATGTCTCATCGGCCATGACAATGTATTACAAAAACCCTAACCCTAACATTGTTAGGTCTTCCATGCATGCGTGTATGCTTCCCTTCCTTCCAGCTGTTGCTTTCCTCATGCATGCCTTCCTTCCAAAAATAGCCTTTCTTTCTGCTTTGACCTACTTCCAACACTTTTCTTGTAAGGCATCTGTAGAAACACTATCAATAACATTCCTTTTACCTAATTCAATGTGAATGGATTGTACACATACTTCATCAAAGTTAGAAGGATTTAACATAACAATAGTATGCTTGAGATAAGAATGCAGACCACCAATACATTTTAGAAGTGTCTCCTGTGTATATAAAGGAATACCCAATATTAATTCCTTCTTACAAAATGCTTGAGTATACTCTTGTACACTTTGACCTTTGGTTTTCCTTAAACTTTGCCAATTCATCATTTCATGTTGCATGTAAGCTAATGGATAAAATTGTTTCTTTAATGCGGTAACAAAATCATTCCATGAAGAGATTGTTTTACCACTTTTCCTAAGATCATCTTTAGTTTTGATTTCCCACCATATGAGAGTTGTGCCTCCCAATTTGAGACTAGCAAGTTGGATCATTTTTCATCATCAACAATCCTTTGTATCTTGCAATTGACTTCAAGTTGTCTAACCCAATTATCTAGCTTTTTTTCATTTAATTCACCATCATAAGTGGGTAATTTAAATTTTACATCAAGATTTAATAAAGGCATATCATAAGAATGATGAGTTTTTTTAGGTTTCTTATCCTTGGAGGAATGTGCACTTGCTTCACTTGTAGATGATGAGGATGAAGGGGAAGAAGGTTCTGAAGGTCCACCACCTTCTTCTCTTACCAAAGATTCACCTTCTTCAACCTTTTAAATTATTCATTGTCCTCTTTCATGGTAAATCTCCTCTACCATGGCTTTCATCAATTGAAATGCCTCGAATAAATCATCCTCAGATGCATAAGCACCTAGCTTCCTCGGTGAAGACATCTCTTGTTTACAAGGTCTCCTTTGAATCTATGGATTAAAATCCTCAAGTTGGCCTTCTCCTCGCTTGAGTTTGGCTCTGGTGAGAATCCAATGCTTGTAATTCCTATAAAACCTTCAAAACCAAAAGCTCTGATACCAAAAACTTGATCTGAAAATGAGAGGTTTTACTGACAAATTTTGCAAGTTAAGTTTATGTATCTTATGCATCGGATCGATAAGAATGTGAAACACATAAACTCATAGTTATTATGTGGAATTAACAATTATTAAGTGTAGAAATTAAAGATGGAAGGACAACAGCAAGAGAGAAATAGAAACATGAGAAGTTTGATAACGGAGTTCACCAAGGTGTGTCTACGTCTCTGGGTCCCAGTTCCAGTGGTGACCACTTTATTGCTCTTCTCCAAATGCTCAATTACATCAACAAGATTATTACAGTCTGTTGCAAAATCACTATGCATATATTGCACATGACCTCCATGATCATATGCAAAAGACCTCACCAAAATCCTCTCCCAAATGGGCTCAAAAGGCCTCTTGCAACATGAGAACTGACAAAAATTGTCTCTCTTCTATAAACTTTCTCTCCACATCCCTGCAACAAAATCATTGTATCTTGATAGCAGACAGGCTTGGTTTATGTAGAAAAAGAGTTGGGGTTGAATTCCCAACTTCTCTCAACAATCTGGCCTCTTCCTTGCCTCCAGATCCATTCTTTTTGGCCAAAAATCCACAAAAATCAGCAAAAAATCCATTAAAATAACGTAAAAACCCACTTAAATTGGAAAATAATGGTTAAGCCCCCAAAATTAGGGTGCGCGCCCCTTTTTGTGGTCACATGGGTGACATGTGGCCTAGTGCTAGACCCTTTAATCCCACATGCCCATGCATGCCCCTGGTCACAACCCTTGTCATATGACCTAGCGCCCAATAAGTTCCACCTCCCTTAGCCATGAAAAGGTGCTTAAGGTTTAATTTTTTTTAAAGTTGGTAATTTTATAAAGTGAAGTGCTTGTTTTTTGTGGCTAGTGCATTAGTGCTAACACTTTGTTATATTGATAGGTCATGGGTTTAACTCCCATGGAGTACAAAAATTTTCATATATCCCTTTTAGGCCCCATCAGAGTGACACATGGCACCCTATGATTGGGCCACATGTCAGCCCATGGTTGGCCAAAACCATACCCCATACCATGTGGACCAATCACCCCTTGGCACTTGTCAACATCACAAACTACCAAATGTCGAGATCTGAAATGCCATGTGTCAGTTGCAGGAGCTTCCACTTGTCCTCTGTAAACTGTGCCACATGTAATGCCCAGAATGTGCCACATCACCCTTTGACCGGTTGACTTTTTCCTTGTTTGAACCAAACTTCAGATTGCAGTAACTTTTGCATACGGACTCCATTTTTTGATCCATTTGCGCCACCGGAAATATTGCGACAAGCACTTCATGATGGTGCAAATTTCATGAGAATTGTACAACTTTGATTTTTGAGCATTTCAGATCCTCCTGGATCATACCTGTAATTTGGAAGTTGTCATTGTAGTGTTTGTCAGGGTTGAATAAATCATCTCCCCTATCTGTTTGTGCATATCCATCTGATCAATAGGATGGACATCCTTTATATCAAATTCAAATGAAGTATTCTTGTAATTAGTTGTTGTCTTTGGATAGAGGACTTGTCCCTGTAAAAATTCCATTTGCATTCTTCCCTTCTCTATGTCAAAAGCTGACAAAAGTTTGTGCTAAGCAGTAGAAGTCTATTTCCAAAATTGATTATAACTATTGTTTTTGAGAAGTTCATTCTTTTGCTTAATTTCCTTATACTTATCAAAAATATTTGACTCCTTTTCTCCATGAATTGATTCATATGTTAGAGTTGTGTTTGGATTCCTTTGTGAAGCTGATGATGATGGAGATCCTGTAAACAAATTGGTTGACTGTGTTGAAGAGTGTGGTCCTTCTAAGACTATTGTAGATTGCATTTCTCCCTCTTTAAGAAAACTCGTTGTAGGAATGGTTTTAGTCTTCTTCCTATATATTTGAAAATCATCTGTTAAGACCTCTGTGACTGAAGGAGAGTCTTCGTTCCTTATTTTTTTCTCTACTTGTTTATGAGGTGTGATGGTATGTGAATTGGTCATAAACAAAAGTTGTTCTTCTGCTTCTTGCAAGGTGTTGTCTTCCCACTCAGCATGGTTCATGTATTTTTCAATCGTTGGCCTTTGTGTATGCACATAAGGAATGGTCTTATGTTTGGTCCTCAACTCATAAATAATGCCAAATGGGTCATATGACCAAGTAAATATTAGAGGAAACTTCATATGTTTTAAGAGGATGTTGCTTCTTCACCTCCTGCTGTGTTGTTTCAAATAAATGGTCCTATCTGAGTTTTAATTCTAAACTGAGATTTCTTCTTGGTTGCTACAAAGTGGATTTCATCTGAATTTATCATCTGTCTTATGTACTCCAATTAAAAAATCCTCATTGGGAGGTATTTAGGCAACCTGTATGGTGGCAGCTCACATCCATGCACCCTTATTTATGTATAATTCTGGGATAAATACCATTCACATGTCTTGGCCTGCTCAGTTAGAAGTAAAACTTTTTGAATTTCTTCACTAACCCTGGGTTATGTACTGTTGCTCAGTAAACAAGAAGCTAGATAAATGAATTGATCAATAAAATATTTGAAACTGTACTCCATTGAGTTCTTTCTCACCAATGAACTCCAAAAGATGACTGATTGTGAGCTTCCTTGTTCATTTAGCTTTTGGAATGTGAAAGGGAACCTGTCTGCTTGATAGAATATGAACATATAAACCAAAATTAAAGAATACTTGAACATTCCTTCAATTTGAAACTTAAGAAATTGTTCATGAATGTTGTTAGCCAAGAATTGACTGAAATTGAAGTTCATAGAAACCTTTTCTTCTGTAGAGAAAATTGACAGAAAACCTAAAATACGTTCATCTACCCATTCATTAGAATAATATCATAATAGACATGAGAGCATGGAGATAATCTGATTAGCCTTCTTTGGGAAAATAGAAGAGGGGTATGGTGGATTTTTCTTAGGTAGTTGGGCATCTTCAAGGAGGAATATTTCAAAAATTTGGGCTCTCTGGGAAAAGGTCAATTTCTGATATAATATATTTAGGTCCTCGAAAGAGAAAGGGGAGGTGAAGATATTTTGAGGGATCTGCAGCATTTGGTTAATCGTCTCGGGAGTAATTGTAAACAAAATTTCACCATTACGAGATGTAATGGATCTTTGGCTTGGCAGATAACTAGCTTGGAATTTAAGGACAAATTCATGGAAAAAGGTAGGTTTGGGGAAACATGTAGAGGGGTAAATTGGATTCCCAGAGTCCAATTTCGTCACTTTGGTCAAGGAAATTATCCTTCAGCCAGCAGTGTTATTTGAATAAATCGAATTCACACTTAGGCTCTGCAAATTTATAATCTTTGTCTGCCAGAGGAATGTGGTCAAGGTCAATTGGAGGGGAAACCATTGGATTTTAAGAGGCGTCAACATACTTGACTTTGGGAGCCATAATTTGTAACACACCCGACCCCTGAGTATATTTCCTAGGGATGGGGCATCAAAATTTAATTCTCCTTAGCGTCTCAAATCCTCTATCTGAGGTCTTGATCCTCTTCTACTTACTCGTAGCGTTATAATGACCTCTACCAGGCTCAAATCCGAGCTTTGGGTTGCAAGTTACAGCTTCCCAAAGTTCTTCGAGTGTTCATTGGTTGAGGGCCACATAGCGTCCACGTGAATCCACCTCACGCATATTGTCTCCAAGTTCCTTCATCCACGGTGGAATTCCATCTACTTTCTGATCCCATGAGTGGACTCAATCTTCATCTAACACGCAGGCCAATAGGAAATTTGGCACTTCGATGCTTCGGTCTTGAACACCTCCTTACTGTCTATGCACAAGACCTTCCAAAGTCCCAAACTCCCGAAGTCTCATAAACTTAACACGTCGTTCCGACCTTTGGGTCTTTTGGGTCTCTTTATAATTCTACACCCCAAATACTTCACAGTCCCAAAGTCCCGGACTGTCGGAGTTCCGGTCACTTCCCTAACCACTTTGGCTAGGCAGGCATGTACGAGGGGCTGATAGGTAGAAGGGATAGGGTGACATGTGTCACGTTTCAATAGGAATATAGGGTCTACGAAAAGCACAAATCGATAAGACACGTGGCATATCGATCATGGGTCCATGTCACCCTACTGACATCGACTTTCCACATCACACCATACTGATAGCCTTCTAACATCCCTTGAATCTCACAGTCAAGATCTGACCACTTAGATCCATAGATCCATGACTGACGTTACTTCACGACTCCAACCTTCGGTAGTTTTGGGATGCAAAACTCCTCTTTTCTCCCAGAGTTGGTCAGCATCGGGTTGACCACAGCCTAGATTTGATGGTTAGGAAAATTCCTAAAGCATCCTCGAACCAATGACTCTCGTTACTTTAGGCTTTGGAGCTTTTCGACACACAACACCTCAAATTCCCCAGAGTGCCCAGTCTCCGAACTAAAGGATCTAGTGCCATGCGTCCCCTGTATATCGACAGCTGAGAGGGATCCCGAAGGATCCTTAGATCCACGGTCCAAATTACTTCGCGACTTTGGCCTTCAGGGGATTTGATTTTGCAACACCCTTGTCCTCCTAAAGAGGTCAACGTCGGGCTGAATACATCGTAAATTTGATGGCTAGGAAAGAACCCGAAGGATCCCTAGATCTACGGTCTTGGTCACTTCGTGACTCCGACCTTCGAGGGTTTTTGGATTTACTACCACTCCATTCTCCTAAAGCAGGACTTCGTCGAAGTACCATCTGCGGGTCCCTTCTCCTGAATAATCAGACAGTAGGCGGGGGCCCTGACAATCTCCCCCATATCTACGACTCTCCTTTACTTCATAACTTCGACGTTCGGGGATTTTGATGCTATGGCATCTCCATTCTTCCAAAGTGATACTCCATCAAAGTCATCTCGGTGTAGATACAATGGCTGAGGGAACCCCTGAACATATTCAATCAGTGGCTCGCACTACTTTGCGATGGGGAGTTGGATCCTGGTTTAGTCGGTAAGATAGGTTCATCTAACCACAAGGGAAACTGCCCAACATCGTTCAACCTTATAGGTAACTGTAACTCTCGGTCATCTTTAGCCGGTTTGTGACTATTAGGGCCAACAATAATGCGAAGTCCTGGACTTCTGAAGCTTCAAAGCTAGAAGGAGATGGCTCCCTTAGGTTTAGCATAGGGTTCCTAGATCTTGGTCACATGGGTCCTTCTAACTCTCATGAGTTAA
>SNQJ01S0043911.1:91632-105132 GCA_010110895.2 Picea sitchensis | reverse complement strand
ATAGGTTTATATTGAGTTTATGCTATTACTATCACTTTGGTTGGTTGCGTTCTTTTGCAGGATCATCATTGTATGAGTGTTGGAACGGAGCTAGGATGGCGATGGCGAGAGGAAGTGACATTTAAACAGTACGTCACCTATCCCTCTTTAGTTAGTAAATTCAATATTTAAAACTTAAGGAAAGTGTCATGTTCTAGTGTGTTTTGTTCTAGATCTAGGTGGATCTAGGGAGATCAGTTAGTGTTCGCACCTACAGATTTATCCAATAACACAAAATTACACCGACTTACCCATAGGGCCCACATGACTTTTCGCGTTTCACCTTCTAGGGTTAGGTTTTTGGATGTCTAGGGTTTTGGAATTCATGAGTAATATAAAAAATGCCTCTAGGGCCTCATTGTAATCCATTCTTCTCAGACGGATGCGCGTATCAGCAACATGTCTTCTCAGAGATAGCTACCACCATTCGAGCAAGTGTTTCAGTTCTGTAGTTTTACAGTTTCATCCTATTTCATTATTTAATAGAAGATATTGTTCATTGGATATTTGTGTTATTGTTCATATCTCTGTGTTTATTGTATTCGATTTGTTAATCAGTTCGTTCCAATCCTAAATCCGGATCAATGGTATAAGAGCAATCTGCTATTCATTTATTTTTCTTCATGCATGTCCCCGACAAGATCTGGGTACAATAAGTTGGGACTTGAACTAAACGAGCCATTACAAGATCGACCATGTCGAGCCCAACAAAAACCCATGGGGGAATAAAAGAAATATGATGGAGTAGGAGATCCTATTAAAATGTTGTTCGTTGAATCCCTCGTGCAACAAAGGAACGAAATGAGGGATAAATTCGCATAGATCCTTTGACGACTACCCACAGGAGAAGCATCTTCATCAAACGACCATGCAACCCCCTTCAAGGTACAAGTAAATTTTGATATTCCATTATTTGAGGAACTGATAGATGCGTATTGTATAGATAAATGGTTGAATCTACAAGCAGGATATTTTTCGGTCCACGATTTTTCCTATAGGGAAAAGATCACTTTTGCACTCCTGAAGGTCATTTCCCATGTTAAATATTGGTGGGATACTTACTCCGAGCAAAGGGCCATGGAGGAGTATAAAATGTTTGTGGTGGCCCCTACATGGGATTCCTTCCGGGACGCCATTAAAGAATAGTACTACCTTGTTGGAAGCTACGAAGACCAGTACACCAGATGGACCACCCTATGCCAAGAAAGGGACCAGACAATACCAGATTTCACCAATATTTTCCATACCCTATGCACCAAATTGGGTATAAAATAATCTAAGCATCATCTCATGCTCAAATACTGCAATTGTTTGCATAGATATATTCAAATAGAAATGGAGTTCTTGGACATTGCCTCATTGGGCACGACTTATAGATACGCTGTCCAGATTGAGAAAAAATTTAAGCAGAAACGACGAGAGTTTGGATCTGCAAACCCCTCACAGCTGAAACAGGGAAAAGGCAACCCAAAACCACACAACAAGGGACTAAGTTGAGATGGCCGCCCTTAGGACAACCAGTGCACGATGCAACACAAGAAGGGAAATGAGAAGACGAAGAAGGATACGGGAAAATGGTGTGAGTACCATAAAATTCCTTGGCACGACACCAAAGAATGTTGCTCCAAGAAGTCCCTTGTGGCCGAGCTGAAGGCTTCTGAGTCAGAGGCCGATTCTGATTTCGAGTCAAATCCTTGAGGAGGGAAGTAGATTATTTATGTTGAACCCAGTGCCACTGTCTCTACCACGAAAGTTCATCCAAGAGAACTAGATGAACCAGAGGAAGGGGAACACCTCTTTCACTCGCAAATGTGGGTTAAGGGGGCTCCGATTCATTTCATCGTCGACAATGACAATCATAAGAACCTGATTTCAGCAGAGGTTGTCAAGTGGCTAGAACTGCCAATGACACCGCAGCTACAACCCTACACCATCGACTAGCTTTGCCAAGGAAGATATCTATGTGTCAGCCAACAATGTCGTCTGCCCTATGACACCAAGTCTTTCAAAGATGATGTACTATGTTAAATTTATCCCCTTGAAGTTTGTGATGTTCTTTTAGGACAACCATGTTTGTGGAATCGTCATGTTGTGTATGATTCTAGAACCAACAGTGTTATTATTACTTTGGGTAGACAATTATATAGGGTCCTAGAGGAAGCGCCGCCTACTGCTATTTTTTTAATCTCTGCTAAGCAATGCAGTAAGGTCATTTCCCAGACTGGGAAGTTCATCTTCTTTGTGATCCGTGCTCATAGTAAGAAGAAGGCCACTGCCACATCCATGGACTCTACACAATGCCTCTCTTTGCAACAGAAGCAAGTGGAAGGGATCGTGGAAGAATACAGATGCATCTTCACCTCACCTATAGGGGTAGCGACATCAGGCGTCAGATCCAATAGCTTCTTCAAAAGGGGCATATCAGGTCCATATCCTCCCCTTGCAGAATCCCGATTGTACTAGTGCAGAAGAAGGACATGACTTGGTGACTCACATTGATTACAGAGCCTTAAACAAAATCACAGTCATTAATCGCTCCCCCATTCCCAAGATTGATGACCTTCTTGACCAAATCAAAGGGACAAAGTTCTTCAACAAGATTGACCTAAATTATGGCTACCACCAGGTTCCCATCTAACCAACCGATGTATGGAAGACAACCTTCAAGTATAAAGAAGGTCTCTACGAATGGCTAGTCATGCCCTTTGGCTTAACAAATGAACCGACCACTTTCATGAGGTTGATGGATGATGTATTAAGACCCTTCACCAACTCCTTTGTGGTAGTATATTTGGATGACATCCTCATCTCCAGCAGAACATGGTAGGAGCGCATGCAACATATTCAACAGGTTTTGAGCACTCTGCAATAGCACAGGCTTTATGCCAACTTGGAAAAATGCTCTTTTGGCATGAACATGGTCCAATAGTTGGGCTGCATTGTTGATGAGCATGGGGTACATGTTGATCCAACTAAGATCCAAGTCATCCGTGACTGGACAACCCTGACCACACTGACTGAGCTTCGAAGATTTTTGGGATAAGCCAACTTCTACTAACAGTTCGTGTTGGGATTTTCCCATATTGCATGGGCCCTCATCCAGGTGACTAAGGGCGGTGGTAGGGACAAGTTTGTGTGGGAGAAGGAGAAACAACGAGCATTTGATGATATGAAGCATCGCTTGTGCTCAGCTCTAGTACTCTCCTTTCCCAATCTACAACAACCATTCGAGATTGAGATTGATGCATATGACTATGTTGTGGGCACAACTCTCACTCAACATGGGCATCTGGTGGCATACCATAGTCAGAAAATCTTTGATATTGTCCAAAAATACACCACCTATGACAAGGAAATGTATTCCATTGTACAATCCCGTCGTCAATGGAAACATTACATTATGGGGAAAGAGACGATCATACTCACTCATCACAAGCCTTTGCAGTTCATACAGACATAAGGGAAATTGCAGAACCACCTCCATCATAAGTGGTCCACCTACCTGCAACAGTTCCATATCAACATCAAGTATAATACATGTATTTCCAATCATATCGCTAACTACCTCAGTCGATCTCCTGTGGTTGCACTCACCATTGTGCTCCATTCCTGTGGACATGAAGCATCTGAGTGGCCCCAACTTTATCAGCAAGATCTGGACTTCACCACCACCTATTAACTCTTGGGTACATGCACAAATGTCACTGATTTTCACATTCAAGATAGAATCTTATGCCACCTGGACCATCTCCGTGTTCCTACAAGAGAGCATGCAAAGATGATTTGGGAAGCTCACTATAGTCGGGTGGAAGGACATTTTGGCGTGGAGAAAATTGTGGTCGTTCTTTAGAAACATATTTATTGGCCAAAAATTTGATAGGATGTCAGCAAGTATATCAGATCTTGCACTGCCTATGCCATTTCCAAGCCAACCATCAAGAAGCAAGGCTTATACCCCCCTCTTCCTATTCCCAAGAATCCTTGGGAATCCATCTCAATGGATTACATGTCTGGATTGTCATCCACCAAGCAAGGAAATGAATTTGTGTTTGTGGTCGTTGATTGGTTTTCGAAGATGGCCATCCTCACAGCCTATAAGAAGAATGTCATAGCAACAGATACTGCTAAGCTCTTCTTCGAACGAGTGTGGTTCCACTTTGGGATACCACAGACCATCATCACTGATCGAGACAACAGGTTCCTGAACACCTTTTGGTCGATTCTCTGGTCTCTGTTGGACACCAAGCTCACAAAATCCACTTCTTTCCACCCCCAAACCGATGGAAAAATAGAGGTCGTCAATCGGATGATTGTGCACATCCTGCGCATGTACAATTCTAATCATCCATTTACATGGGATGATAGTCTCCCATATGTCCAACATAGTTACAACAGGGCTCTCCAAAGTTCCATCGGCCATAGCCCATTTCAGGTGGGTCTGGGATTCCAACCCTTGGGACCCATTGATGTTGTACTTCCTCTTGCCACCACATATACATAATATTCCCTTGATTAGTCTACAATCAACAAAGCCACCATATTCATTGAGAGGATTCAACACATCCACCAACAGGTCCATGAGATTTTTTAAAAATCCAATGCTAAGTACAAGAAGCGGCATGATCAACACAGGGTGCCACACCACTTTCAGGTTGGCGACAAAGTCTGGTTACATTTGTAGAAGGGGCGTCTCACCGAGCCCCATCAGAAGCTTTTCCCACTTCGTTATGGGCCTTACACTATCACCAAGTCTGTGGGTAGCTATGATTTTGAGCTCAACACTCCACCCTTCCTTGGTTTGCATCCAATATTCAATGTGGACCTCCTTTGACCATATTTCCCCCCGTTATTGGAAACCTCCGAGATCGCAGAACAACTGACACCAACAGAGCTCAACTCTAAATTCATGGAACAAGCATCCACTAACAGATAGTGGACACACAAGTCAAGGGAACACACCAACAACGGATCCAACTTTATCGGGTTGTCAAGGCAGGGAAAATCCTACACCAAGGAAAGTGGCTCACCTGGGGCCAAATCCAACATAATTTTCCTCACCTAATGGAGGAACTCAACGTAATGGAGACCATTGCTTCCTAGCGGGGGGGGGGATTGATCCAGATGGATATTGGTGGCCACCCACATATTCCAACTGGCTCCTTGTGTCCATTGTTTGTTGAACACGTTCTTCTGTACTACTTTGTAATTGTGAGTTCTACACTTCTGGGGCTGTCTGAAGCCTCACACATCCTCCGGATGGATACAGATGGCCTCTCTCCTAATACAACTAGCTTATTTTGTATGTTTTCTTGTTAGCACATCTTGTTGTACTTCAAGGGTCGTTTTGGGGCCCTAAACATTGTTTTTTTGGATCGCCACAATCAAACTCTATAGAGAGTTATATTTTTATGGAAGAATGTGTAGCTCTCTGAAAGGCCTTTCCAACGGGCTATCACGTGCCTAAAACGGAGGTCGTTTGCAAAAGTTACGACCCTTGGAAGTTGAGGTACCAAATTACACCAACTTACCCATAGGGCCCACATGACTTTTGGTGTTTTACCTTCTAGGTTTAGGTTTTTGGATGTCTAGGGTTTTGACATTCATAATTAATATCAAAAATGCCTCTGGAGCCTCATTGTAATCCATTATGCTCAAACAAATGCGCGTACCAACCACATCTCTTCTCAGAGATAGCTACCACCATTCGAGCAAGTGTTTCAGTTCTGCAGTTTTACAGTTTCAACCTATTTCATAATTTAATAGAAGATATTGTTCACTAGATATTTGTGTTATTCGTCATATCTTTGTGTTTATTGTATTCAATCTATTAATCAGTTCATTCCACTCCTAAATCCGTATCAGAAGATCAAAATAAATCACATATTAAAAAATAAAAATACGAAAGAACCAAACTTCAGCTAAAAAAGAAAGTATCGTGACAAAAATATAAATATCTTAAATATATGTTTTATAAGAAAGTAATAGGAAAGGACAAAAAAAAATCTTATTTAAAAGACCACTATGAAAAGTTACCTGCACAAATAAAAAAGACAAATATTATGAAGAAGTATAATAAAAAATTAGAACAAGAGAAGGAAGATCTCGAGAATGAATTCAAGAAGAAGAACTTATCAGAAAAATATGAAGAAAGTTATCACGTAAGGAACATGTTGATCCTCAAATGTGTTAAATCTTGTGCAATCCCTCTTGTATATTCTTTTCATTTTTTTTTCCATACTTAAGAAAATTTTCAAGGTCGTTGTGGGTTCACCTAGTTATGTTCAAAATTCTGTGATCTTCAAAATACACCATTATCTTTTGTGCCCCCCACTTTGCACCTATACTTGGAAACTTTTTGAAAATAATGATTCATCGCGGGTATATGCTACTTCCCTGATCATCTTATTCACACCCACAACCCCGCTATACCGCAACCTCGACATCCTGATCCACTTCTTCTACTTATTATTGATACTTATTGTCTTTTTCTCAAGTCTCACTTACCACAGGTCCACAGGTCTGCCATAATTCTTATAACTCTCCCATATGCTTCTGACTCGGTGATCCCACAATGTTCTGACCCCGCTATTCCATTACCTGACCATTCTACCAGCCAAATTGACCTCCTCCCCATGATTGTCCACGTCTTTTCTTGTCACATTCCCCAATGTATATTTAATACACATCTCCCAAAAATGACTAAAACTAGTTATGTGTTAAAATCTGTTATTAATGACGATCTTCTCGAGACAAATTCTCTTTAATTTTAATATTAATTTGCATTAACAATTCATGAGTTAAGAGATCCATAAGAATATTAAGATACATAGGTGTATTTTGATAAAACATTTTAAAAGGAACTGTACATTGATGTATCACCTTGATTAAGTATGACAACGTAGAGAAATGAAAACTTAACAAAAGTCTAAGCCTAAGTCTAATTCTAAATTTAAATAAAGGACTAAATGAATTATGACATAAGTTAAAAGATTGGAGAATAATCAAACTCTAAGAAAACGGAGAATAAAATTTAGAAGGTTGGATAAAATGCACATATGTGCATGAAATTAATAAAATGGATTTTTAAAAAAAAGAAGAAATAATAATATGAGAGAATAGGAGTACACATGGAATAGAATCTCGAGTCAACCTACCACTTGCATAACTAGAAAAATACTCTTAATCCAACTCTAACTAAGATCCAGTTAGGAGACTAAATAAATGAAAATTTAGGGAAAAAATGGACAATTAAGAGCAAAAATAGGAACACATTCGGGAATGTGAGAGAAATTGGTTTTTTAAGTAAAATAAAAATGAGAATTACTTGTGAAACTTGGGAGAGTGTGACAAGTGTGGGTGAATAATCCAAATTAAATTAATTAAAAAGATAACTAATTGTGCATGAAGACATGTGTCATTGAGGATTTTTCTATAAAACAAATGTGAAAGAAAGGAAATGGAGTTCACTTATTTTTGGTATTGTTATGCTGCCAAAATTTTGTGGACTATGTTTTACTTGTGAGATTTGGGATACTAAGCTTGTGGAAAGAGTGAGAGCTCTTCTTTTCGAGGCAAGCCTTGGAGCTATTGTTTGTTGATTTCTTGTGTATGGCCCATTTGTGGCTTGGGGGGCTAAAGGAGAATAATAGTACCCCTAACATTGCCTGAGAGGTACCGATGAAGTTATAGCGATGAACAAGCGGGATTTCAGAAGGAGCACAAATCTTTGAAGGACATATTCAATCTCTTGCAAAATCGTATTGTATTTTTGGATCAAAACAAAATTTTATAAGTTCATCCAGAGTCAATGTATTATTTAACAATTTGAATTTTCTTGATTTGCTGCAGTTTAGTTTACAATTTAGAGATTGAATTTTATAATCGCTGCCAAGTTACTTGCGGCTTTGAATATTACAAGTTATGTGTTTCGTTGTTATTATAAATTACAAAGCTTGAGATCATAAAACTTACTAGATTGTTGTAATTAAGTTACATATTCGTAATCGAATAATACTATGATCACTGTGTAAGTAGTTGAAAGTTTTTGAATCGAGAATCTTGCTTGGTCGTTGTTTAGATTAATCAAAATTCCAAGAGAAGGATTTAGAGTCTAAATGCTCTTTTTGTTAAATTTTTTTTTTTCTTTGCATGTTGTGGAAATTCGAGCTTAAATGTTCACTGTTAACCTATTGTAATCCAGACTTGGATAAAGATTGGACATTTTTACTCTTATAGTTAAGCGTAAGGCTACATGGTTATGGTTGTGTATTCTATTAAGCACTTGGATTAAAGGGTGACCTTTTAATGTATAGTATATTAGGAATGCGTGAATTATTATGGTATTAATTATTTAAATGTTTCGATAAAGAACAACATATGTATTGTTATGGCTATTGGTAATAGTGTTAAGTTGTACATGTAATAATATAATATTGGGATGTCGAATATATAAAAAACTTATTGCATTCTATACTTATTCATATAATTCGTTGTAAAAATTTGGAAGAAACAAAGTTTGATAAAGTAGAATTTTTTAAGAAGGCCCGGTCTCTTACATGAAAATAGTGATTGAGTTTCAAGATTTCTTGACTCTGAATTTAATAGTATCAATAGCGATAATTAGATACTACAAAGTACTAAATTCCTTTTTAATGTGAGGCGTATAAATAATGACGTCCTCAACTTTCCTTATGTTCATATTTAAGTGGAGATCATCATTACTTAGAAGAGTAATCTTTTCTAGTTAGAAGAAGGTTGTGTGGCAGCGTAGTCCCTGCCAACGAGGTTAAAAAATAAAATGTGGAAAATGGGGTTGAAATGTAAATGAAACGAAGTGTTCGGTGCAAAATGTATATTACAAAAATGTTGTGTGCAACATGTATATAACGGAACACAGGACAAAAGTAAATGACGCTTGGCAGCGAGAGCACCATCTATTTTTTGAAAGTATATAGCAAACATATATTTTTTGAAAGTATATAGCAAACATATATTTTTTGAAAGTATATAACAAACTACAAATTTGTTCACAGTGGAAGAATAAATTTGGAAATTTAAATGCATTTTCCATATGGACTGGTGAAAGATAAAAATATATTAAGACATAAAATTAAAAGGAGAAGAAATATAAAAATTTTAATGCATTTGTGAACATGGGATATAAGTAAATGACGCTTGCATTCCAGAGCACCATTTATTTTGAAATATATAAAAAAATAAAAATTTGTAACATACAAAAAATTAAATGCAATTGTCATACAAAGTGGTGAAAGATAAAAATAAAAATCTCTAACATATTAAAAATTTAATGCATTTGTGATACAGAGTGGTGAAAGATAAGAATAAAGTCTGTAACATATAAAAATTTAAATGCATTTTTATTTGAAATATGTCCAAAAATAAAAGTTTGTTACATACTACTGAAAATTTTGAAATATACAAGAAATTAAAGTCTGTTACATATAAACCGAAATTTCAAGGTGTTTGTCATGTAGACTGGGATTGGGGCTCCCACGGACCATTACAAAAATATGTACAAGAAACAGGATTGTGGAAAGAAGATAGAGTGCAATACCTGCAAAAATAAATAAATGGAAAGGTATAAGTGTTTTCCTATACATCTCTATTTAAGAAACTACAATAAGTGGATTGATAAGCAAAGCAGGATGCGATCAGTAAAATTACAGTGAGGGTACATCTGAGCCCTTTGGCTATTTTCTTGCTGCTGTCGTTTAATTGATGTTGCCGATGACTGCGGTTTCAAGCATGTCCTCGATGGTTGCTGGAATGTTGGCAAGTGCCTGTTGCCTTTCGTCGGTGGCCTATTTCAATTGCCTTTCGAGCCATTCTTCAATGTAGCTTCTCATTGGGGTGACGTTGATCTCATTCCGGATTTTTATGTTGAAAATATCGTTTTGAATGTGAACTGTTGTATGCACTGTATGTGAACCGTTGTATGCATTGTATGTGTCCAAAATATATCTGTCAATTTGGAATCCATTAGCATTGTTTGAGCCATTTCCTGTACTGTCATGTTATTTATTTCAAAAACTCCATTTTGTTGAGGTGTCCTAGCAACGAAGAATTGACTTTTTATTCCATGTTTGTTGCGCTAGTCCATAAATTCCTTTGAGGTGAACTATCCTCCATAAATTCCTTGTAGACCTTTAAGTTTTCAAAAGATTATGACTTATTCCTGAGAAAACAAACTGCAATCATTCTTGTATAATCATCAACTAATAACATAAAGTATTTCTCACCTTTTAAACCCTTTGTTGTAGTTGGTCCAACTATATCAGTATGCACAATTTCCATCGATCTTGTCGTTGAGTATTCCTTTGATTTGAACCTTGTCTTTGTTTTCTTTTCTTGTTGGCAATGTTTGCATAAAGTGTTGGTTGGTTTCGTGATCTGGGGAATTTCTCTAATTGCTTCCTTTCTGCTGACTTTGGCAAGGTTGTCAAAGTGTATGTGACCCATTCTTTTGTGCCATATCCAACGTTATCTTCCTTTCCTAGACAACACTTTTCATTTCCAATTTCATTTAATACATATATTTTGCTTGAATTTCTTGCAGTTGTTGCAATCAATTTTCCTGAACCTTCTTTTCTTATCTCACACTCCTGTGAATCGAAAGTAATTTTAAGACCCCGGTTACACATTTGACTTACACTTTGAATATTATGTCTCATATCTTCTACTAGTAGAACATTTTCTTCCTTGGTACTCTTGTTTCCAATTCTAGTTGTGCTGTTTCCAATGATTTTAGCTGAATCATCATTTCCGAAGGAGACTGATCCATATCTTTCCTTTCTTAATGTAAGAAACTTGTCTTTATCACCTGTCATGTGTTTTGAACAACCACTGTTAACATACCAACCACGTTTCTTCTTCTTATCTTGTAGAGCGAGTGTGAATTCTTCATTGATATACTTGTTAGAATATGATGGATGTGCTCGTTTTACCGTAGACAATATCACTATTGTCATCCAACCATAGGCCGAAGCCACCCTCCAAGCACCTTAACCTTGACAGAGAATCACTCCAGAAGAAAACCCTAGGCTAGATAGCGAAACAAAGGGCAACACACCTTTCTCCAAGGATAGCACGCCAAACAAGCGTTGATCAGATAGTCCAAACCATAACCAAGAGATAGTCCAAACCAAAACGTAATTTGCTAGCTGCAACATCTGCAATGACAACTTCTCCTCCAAACTTGCACACAAACTAGCTAACTGTAATGCGCACAAGTGAGCTCTGCATTTCTGAGAATGCCTGCTAGAATGAAGATTGACCTCCTGTATTTATACTAATTCTGGATAACCACCTAAGTCGACTTCTCATTTTGGGTGCCTATTTACTTATTATATAATATTTCTTCTGGCTGACTTCTTCTCTTGGAGGCTAATAACCTAATACAAATTATCCTCTTGAGTCGACTTGTCTTCTAGGGTTATTAACCAACTCATTAGGGTTTCTTCTTGCTTTCCGGAATATTCTATTTTCGTTAGGTTTACACGTGGAGGTAAATACCTCCCGCAGCTACCATAATATCAACACTCCCTCCTAGCTAGGGAGGTATTATAGGTAATGGTATTAAGCACATACATACCATTCACCTGGTAGCATCAACATAGTTATATAGACTATCTCATGACTAGATCATGAGCACCATCATCACCATCAGTGTCATTAGCGGTATCATCTCTCGAAACCATACTCCATTTGAGTAATTAGAAATGATGCTGGATAAGTCACTCACTCCACAGAGTGACACAAGAGCCATTCTTCTAATCCGAATATATGTCCTAGAAGAATAAATGTCTGAACATTGTTGATAGTATTCAAGGCAATCAGAACAATATCATTCAATAGAACACAATTGTGTCTATCCATAGTAGTACAAAACCACAATCTAGTGGTACACTACCACATCAAGTAACACACATGTACTTGATCAGTAACGTATAGTCACAAACAGTGGAACACATCCACCACAGTAGTATACATCTACTATCTAGAGACATACAGTCTTCATAACGATCATATGATATCAACCTGCACAGAAACAATGTTATTATATAAACTGAATCATCTGGGCCATTCTTCCACTCACATCTGTGAGATCTGGAAGAGCATTTGCCCTAAGAAGGTCAAACATCAATGATGAGCTATCTGGACTATTCTTCTCAAGGAAGGAAGAATAATTGTCCTAATTTCTGAGCCTGGACCATTCCCCATCCTGGGCCATTCCTCTGACACTAAACAAAGTGTAACCTGGAGAGAATGAGTCTGCCCTAAGGAATGTCTGTCCTGATTGTTGAACCTGGACCATTCACCTATTTGGGCCATTCCTTCTGCACTAAAAAAAGGGCAACCTAGACATAATGAATTTTCCCTACCGAATGACTGTCCGAACCATTTCCTAAGAAAACGATTGTCGTGGACCAACCTCCAAAACGGACCATTCTTTGAAACTTCTCACAACTGTGAGCTTTGAAAGAATGACTGTCCAGTGAGGTGGACCAGTCTTCTTGATTAACCATAAAGAAGAGAGATTGTCCTAGATCATTCCCCATGTTAACCACAATGGGAAATCGCTATCTCTGGTACATCAACAATCCATCGAACCATTTTCATTACAAAAATGACCGTTCCATCTGGACCATTTTTTGAACTGGAAAATGATCGTCCGTCAGAAATCTCAAACCACTTTCCGAACTGGAAATGAACTTCTCATCCTGGACCATTTTTCAAACTGAAAAATGTCTGTCCATAAATCAATAACACATCAGTAATCCCTCCCAACCTAGGAGTCGTCTCTTCATTTTTCAATAGGGAAGTTGTCTCCACGAGCTCCAGCTTGAGTACGGAAAATCTTTCATCCTGGACAACGGCTTTACCAAAATGTCTGCTTATCTGCTCATCTGTCGAGATATATATATATTGGAGAACCACTTCTCTTCTCTAGACTTCATCATGGAGAATGTAATGCTTGATTTCAAAGTACTTTGGTATTTCTGGAACACTGGTTTTCTCTGAAGGCTTCATATAGCTCTGATCAATATAGTGTGTCATTATTGGATTCATCTTTTGTTCCCCATTATCTCATAACATAGTGGCAAGGCTCAAACTAGAACATATCCATGTGGCACTTCTTTTGTCATCATGATATATTTGTCATGGATTGGAAATCCATCATCTTGATCTTCTGAGTAATCATTCTAATACAATATCTCTGTTATAGAAAGTCTTCACCACGTTTCTGCTATGCATTGGAGGTTCTCCACCAAGTTGTCTTCTTCCATCTGCATACAAGGGTCTCTTTTGTTGAAATAATGTAACTGCGAAGAGAATTCTTATTATTATTGCTATTTTATTATTAGGATTAATCCCCATTGTGGATTAATCATGTCGGTAATTGTATTAGGACCAAATCCCCTTTTGCGGATTGGTCATCGG
>SNQJ01S0043911.1:69871-80632 GCA_010110895.2 Picea sitchensis | reverse complement strand
ACCTCCTAGTCTCCTATATATACCAAGGAGACATTTTCATTTTGAATCATCTTGTACTTGAACATTTAAGTGGGGTAAAAGGAGGTTTCCCCCTCGAAGAGGCTTATTATTTGAAATTATCTCTTTTTCAAGGCATTGAGTACATGTTCTTAGGTTTTTCTATGCTATATTGATATTTGGTTCTTAACAGAAACAACAGGGTGCTTCTTTCTCTCTCTAGCTTTTATGCTTGTTTAAATTTATGAAGTACACCTTGTTTATAAGTGACTACTAGAGCTCTAAATAGCTAGCACTCTAGTACCTTCATTCTAATTGCTTATTGCATAATATATTTTGAATAATCTAAGGAAGGAAGGTTTACTAGGGCATAAAAGTTCTTACTCTCTAGTGAATTTGTCTTCAAGATTTGGATGATTGAGGCCTTGAAGTTGCCACACCTCTTGCAACCACCTCTTTTCCTTTGGAAAGTTTTATCATTGTTATTTTCTTCAAGTTGTGTTGTTGTTTTTTTTGAATCCATAGGCCCAAAAAAGAACGTTTCCACTTGCTTTAGTGAATGATTGATCAAACAAACATTCAAACTCTCTTCCTTGAAGATTTTGTTAACTTCTACTAACTCTAAACTAGGCTAATTCACTAGTTAACTTGTTGTTGTTGCAAATCACTGCCACAACCATACTAATCTATATTAATTTTCTGCATACACCTACATAACTCACATATAACTCACTCAGAAATTGCTTGTGATAAGTGCTAAACAATGTACTTGATAAATGCTAAGTTTCCATGATAATTTCTTGCAATTTTGAGCACTGATACTTGTTGTTGTTACAAAAGGTTTCTACAACCATCTAACTGCAACAAATTCTCTACAAAACCGACATTTAATGCTAGCTAGACACTACAGAAAATGCTTGTGACAATTGATTATCATTTTTCCTAGTTAAATCTACTTTTTCACTGTCTTTTCATGAAATTCTAAGGCATATTTCTTGTAGTTGTTATAAAATACTTATTGATGTTGTAACTTTCATATCACTGCAATTTTATATCAACAACTTATATTTCAAATTTTTATGGTATTATGAAGCACTAACATCATTTTGTACTTGAAAGACGCTGTATTTTTGCTTTGTTGTCTTGTTCTGGGCAGGTACAATTCATCTTTACTTTTTCTTCATCTCTTAAAGACATAAATAACCTTGTGAATTGAGTGACCAATGATAGGGGGGTATTATAGCATCCTTTCTTTAGTTTCATCATCCCTTTAGGTCACTAGGGACGTCTCCCTTGGGGTAACCTCAACATACACCTAAACAAAAAGGGGTTTCGTATTAAGGTGATAGTGATAGGTCACCCCTTTTTTACTCCAATCTTGCCTCACTTGCCTTGGGCTTTGGGCAAGTACAAATTGTGTCATAACAATGCACATCACATCATTTGTATGTACGCGTGATGTATTGAATTTAGAGTGTGGGTGTACATGTGTTGAGTATATACCAGGGTGCATATGTGATTGAATAATCTCAAAAAGAGAAAATATTCAAGGGGACCACCCAGGTCAGGAAAGTTGGTAAACACCTAGAAGGTGTCTAAAAACTCGTACAAACTCATAAAACATAGAAAAAAATAGGAATTAAAATGAAAATGAATCTCATAAAAATACCCTAGAGAGCTTCCCCAATGGAGTCTCCAATTCCGTTATGGGGAAAAATCCCCCTAATCTAGATCTAGCGACTAGGCAGAGCCTTGACACCTTAAAAGACATAAATGATTCTATTCTACCCAAAATCCAAAAATACCTAATGATAATTAAGGAAAGGGAGTGAGGATCAAAGTATGTACCGTAAGTCCTTCTGTCTTCAATAGACCCCTTCCCGTTGTTGTTCATTTCTAAATCAAAGAACTCCTCTCAATGCTAGCATGAACAACTTTAAAGAACATAATATAAAAACATATGTATAACTACCAAGATCATCTAAAGGGTTATATATTCATGTAAACTATTTATAAATTTAAACATAAAGACATAAATATATGGGACAAGAATTTTCTCTTTTATTGATAACAAGATTGGAAGTTACAACCTAAATCTTGTTGACGTCGCTCCACGAACCTCACCTTGGTTTCTATACTTTGACTCCAAGTCCACCATTGCCAATGTACTGTCCTCAAAACCAACATGCTAATGTAGGGAAATGGGATGGATTTTATAAGGAGGATGGATGGAAGGGAATTTTGAGGATGAAAATTCAGAACACGATGCAAAAGGCTTGGAATAAAATGGATAAAATTTGTCATAGTTCACTTGTCTCCTCTTTCATATGTCCAAATGACTCTTATAGGGCCATTTTATATGGAGAAAATATGGTTAATCCATTGTCATAAGGGATACATGAGGTAAAATGGTTGTGTAACCTAACATATCCCGTAAACTCTGCATGAAAGCACTGATTTTTTTAATCTTTGCAACTTTTTATAGTATATGTGGGATATCAGGCATGCAAATAGAGTATGTGCACACATTGCATATGTAGTAGGGCATGTACACCATAAAAAGGTGTTTTTTAAGAGGAAAATCAACATAAATAGTTTTCAAATGCAATACCCCAAGATCGAGCCCCAGATTATAAATATGAATATGTTTTATAGTATGGTGAGCCAATTATTATAAGTTAGGAGGCTTATGTGTTGAATTAGGTCGGAGAGCCTAGATGCCAAAGGCCAATGAGCCTATTTTTGTATATATAAACACTCATATCATTAATATAATATAGCGCTGTATGTAGAATGACCACGATGAAAGATTATGGGGGAATAAACTCCATTAGGAAGGGAAAGGGGAGGGATAAGAGCCTAGAAAAAGGGGCTAAGCTAGATGGATTATCTCAAAAGGAATATTATAATATTATTCCAAAATTCTACGGTGAGGATAATTATTTTATCCTAAGTTCTTATGCGAAGGTGATTGAAACCCAAGTGGAGAGAAATAAGCTCCAGTAGATCCACGTGTCATGAAGGGAACATGCAAAAATATGTGGGGAGATTAGTCTCTTTTTCCATCCTTCCACATTCACTAATGCAACCATTTAGGCCCCAAAAGTCAAATCTCTCCAGGCCTCATGCACACCTTCAAGAATGATCCCATACATTTCCTCTTATGCATAGTGCACCTGTACCTTTCTTGAACCCATACTATGCCTTACCTGAATATTGTTATTTCCAACAAAGTTCCTTTCCTGAGCATGGTTTCATCCATTACCTATTCCATACCTAAACATTGTTGCTGTCATCACCCATACCTGGTTGACTTAAGAGATGGAGAGAAGAAGAATGTTTTCAGGCCCGTGGATTAAAGAGGCGGGTTTTTAGGCCAATGAGAAACTCTCTCCAAGTGAGAGAATTGTTGGGGAAGTGATTTCCTGAGGGATCCCAACTACAACTACAGTGCTCAGAGACATCTTATCTGACATGTTGTTGAAGCCATGAAAGAGAAATGTGGTAGTCGAAGGACTGTTGAGAAAAGAAGGGGGGAACTTCCTCGGGTGGGATAGGCATATGGGGAATGAGAGGTTGTATTATGTCAGTTTGATTTTTCTCCTCAGATGAAATCCTTCATGTTGACTATGTAACTTCATGTTGCCTCATCCTAGTTAGGAATCCCTTTACCTGGGTGGAGTTTAGTCCCAGCTCGGGGGTGACCGACTGCGGAGAGTCTGAGTAGCATGGTATATGGCTGGGAGGATCATGGAAGGTCTGCATGCAGTTGGTGTTCTTCTATAAAAATATAAGGATCAATTTTGTGTTCAATTTCATTATGTGTATTTGTACATGTCTTTATATTTATGAGTATTGTTTGTGTATGTTGTATGTATAGGCTTATTGTTATTGCCATATAAATCTATGTATTAGCATAATGTTTTCTTCTATTTTAAGTTTTATATATATGAAGTTCCGCAAGATTTTCCATGTGGCATAACCGAATAGGTCTATGACGGGGTATGTTATAAGTTGGATATCAGAAACAAGAGAAGTGTTTTTTTTATGTGGCATGGCTTGGGTGGTTAGGGATGTTACAAATGTGTATCGAAGCTTAGTAAGAGTGTGTTATGGAGTAGAATGGCCTGACCTGGATGGATGGGGATGTTACAATTTGGTATCAGATCCCCAATTTCCAACACTAAACCTGGATGGGCTGAGAAATTGGATTGATTTTCTTGCGTGGAATTGGGAAAAGCCCCAATTTCTGTTAAAATTCTTGGAAAATTTGAAGAAATCGACCAAGTGGTGAAATTTTCGTAAATGATTTACTTGCGTGGAATTGGGAAAAATCCCCAATTTCTGTTGTTAAAATTCTTCAAAAATTTGAAGAAATCGGCCAAGTGGTGAAATTTTCATAACTAATATCTCATTTGAGCAAAGTTCGACCTGGGATTGGTCGAATTTGAATCAAAAAGAGTGCGCAAGAGACTTCTTGATTTCCCAAAAGAAGATAAATCTCTTTGGGAGAAAGAGAATGAATGATATCTATTAGGGCAGGAACCGAACCATTACAACCATCAGATCTAGAGAAGTAGCATGGTTGTTAACCACTAAAGTCCTTCAGACTTTGTTGCTTCGAAAATTTTCAAATATTTGACAAAAAGGAGAAAAAATCCCTGAAGCCCTGAAGCTCGGAAGTCCCGAAGTGGATATATTCCATAGGTCACTTGAAGGAGTAATTGACCATTGGATTTGGCCAAGGACAGATCTGGGACATTGGATCAAATGCAGATCAGGAGTTGAGGCACATTGGAGAAGATCATATCCCTATCGTTAGATATATGTGCGAGCGAGTGTGATCCATAGATATCACTACAGTTCAAAGGTTCGACACTATAGGATAAGTGAGTCCTTAAGATTCTAGGAAGAAAATCTCCTGAAGTCCCGAACTCTGAAGTAAATCAAGATCGCCCGTTGTCGGGGAGGTGTGGCTACAGATTATCAAATATTTGGAATTTGAGAGTTTTTAGTCCTTTTGTCACTTGGAGAAATTTTCCCTGAATTCCCGAAGTTCGGAGCTAATCAAGATCATTCAAGTTTGAGAACACGTGTCCGCAGATTAGCAAGTATTCAGGAATTTGATGTTCGAGAGATTTGTGGTGTAGTGTGGGGAAGTCTCCAAGAGCCCTGAAGTTCTGAAGCCCTGGAGAACACTATTCAGGAGTTTGAAAGTTCAACGTTTGGGTGCTTTGATGTGCTCCAGTGTAGGATTATTTGAAGCCCAGAGTACCGATGTCCTGGAGCACCGAAGTGACATGGCATGATGATGTCACCTAGGGTGACATGGACCTACTTATGCATGCCACGTGTCATATTGTGTCATGATTTTCATAGAAATTTTGTGTCAATTAGAACTTGACATGTGTCACCCATAGATTGGGCCACATGTTGTTTCTATATTTTGACACGTAGCACCCCCCTGGTGCTTGATTGTTGATGAGACTTTCGAAGTTCATAGATTCAAAATTTGGGGGAAATGTTGTGTTGTGTTGTGAAATACTCCAAATCATGGAGTCCCAGAGCTCCTATCGACTATTGATATCAGCTAGGAGTGTGGAATCTTGATTCTTGGAAACCTTCGGGGGTTGTCTAGTTCGATGTTCAGAGGAATTGAGGTGTTGTGTTGTAATATCCTCTTAAGCCTAGAGTACCGAAGTCCCATAGCACCGTAGTGACATGGCATTATGACATCACCTAGGGTGATGTGGATGTACTTATGCATGCCACATGTAATCTTGATTTGCTTCTTTTATATACCTTATGTGCCAATTCGAACTCGACATGTGTAACTCATCGATTGGGCCACGTGTCATCTTCATATTTTGACACGAAACACCCCCAGTACACAGTGCTAAGAATACCCCAACAATTCAAAAAATCGGTGTTCGAGAGTTTTCAGGTGTGAAGTTGTAAATATCTCTAAAGTGCAAAGCTCTAGAGAGCCTCTCTGGGAGTTCTCCAGTTCTATGTTCGGGATAAATAAGGTGTGATATAGAAATAACTCCCGAAGCTCTAAAGAAATTGAACCAATAAGCTCCGAAAATGTATCATCCATGAGTTCGCCAGTTCAACATTTGGGATAAATAATACTTAAGGTAGTAAGATCCTTCGAAGACCGAAGTTTTGGAGCCCCTAAGTCCCAAATATTCAGATAAACGCCTTTCATTTAAGCACTTGGTCATATCCCATGGTCACATGAGATTAGGGGCTGAAGAAAAAGGGCTAGTGCCTGAATATTGTTTTTAAATACAAAAAGGGGCTTAAAAAAAAAGGAGCCCCTGGGGTTTTGATTTGTAAGGACATGCATTGGAAAGATATTGAAGAGTAGAATATAACTGTTCACCCAAAAAATTGAGTTGAATATTCAATTTCTTAGAAAATAAGAAGAAAGAAGTGTGATATATGATTGACCCATAATGGTTCATATTTTCATGAAATTGTTGAGACAATTAGTTTAACAAATTTTGTTGGCTGCACATTTTGTAGAGTTAACAATAGTCACATCAAAATAGAATCAACAAAGAGTATAAAGGGATGGAAGATACAAAGGGGGCTTACAACCAAGAAGATGAGATCAAAGGGATGGATATCCAAATGGATAATGAAGTTACAAACTCAAATGGACATGGAGAAGGAAAGGAAGAAATCATGAACTTGGTAGAGACCATTACAAATTTTCAAAAGGATTTCCAAAGTCATAAAGATGATAATGAAAGGCTTATGAAAGCCAAGGAGAAGCAAGAGGACTTCAACATGAAATTAATGTAGAGCTTGGACATAATAGAAAAGAAATTGGACAAGGATGATGGCTCAAGAAAATAAGGAAGTCACAAGTCTCCTGATGAGAAAAGAAGAACAATAAGTGTTAGTGGACATCACCACCACTCCCCAAGGCATTCCAATAGGAAAGAACACAACAAATCAAGCGCATCCCCTATCAGGAAGCATTAGAGGAGGTCTGGGGTGGATGTGCTACAAGGATAGATGAACAAAATCAAACCACCCAAGTTTGAAGGTGAGCACAAGAAGGATGAAGATGAAGAGACATGGATGTTGGGCATGAGAAAGTATTTTCAATTGCATAATTATTCCTCTCACGCAGAAGGAGGAATTGATATTTATCAACTCAAGGGAAGGGTATCCATGTGGTGGGACCAACTTGTGCAAGTGCAACACATTAAAGAGAAAAATGTTACTTGGAAGGAATCCAAGAAGTATTTTCAAAACAAATACTTGACTAAGAGATACTATGACAAGAATATGAGGGAGTTATTTGAACTCAAGCTAGGGAGTATGACCATAGACGAATATGAAAGAAGGTTTTTAGAACTTCTAATGTATGTCTCTTTTATCAAGGATGAGACATTTAAGATTCATAGGTATTTGAGTGGGTTACCATCATTCATCAGTGACAAGATACAATATTATGATCCCAAAACATTGGAGGAGACCATAAGGTGAGCTAAATTCCTTTATGATCAACATAAAGGAAGGCCTTCTTTCCAAAAATCTTAGGAAGAAAAGAATAAGTAAAATATGGAACAAAGGAAGAAGGGGAATAAGCCACCATTCTTCATAAATAGTTCTTAGGGACAACCAACTTCTAAAGAACCCAGAACAATTGAGACAGGGGGGAAAAGGCCAAGGAAGCCACCTGTTCAATGTTGGTTTTGTAAGGGAGATCATTTGTTTAGAGAATGTCCCCACAAGGGTAAAAGGTGAGGATTTTTCACAATGTACAACAAGATGAAAAAATGGAGGACATGGGCATAGATGTACCTAGGATCTATGTAGCCCTAGAGAACAATAAATCCAAGTTTTAGTCACATATGATTGAAGTGGAAGGTATGATCAACAACCAAACCATTTCTATTTTAATTGATTCAGGAGCTAGTCATAGTTATATAGATCCTAATATGGTGGAAATAGTACATTTTCCAAGAAGAAAGCATGGAAAATATTTGTTGGTGCAGCTGGCTACCTGAGCCAAAATAAAAGTTAATGAGATGGTTATGTCATGTCTTATGGACATGAATGGATTGAACACCAGGGAAGACTTGAAAATATTTCCTTTAGGTTACTATGACTACCTAATTGGGATGGATTGGTTGGACCAACATGATGCTATCCTAGACTGACATAACACATAATTTACTTGACCAGATGGGGAAGGAAACCCAAGGAAATTATAGGGAATTCCTAGGGAAATAACTATAAGAGAAATATCAACATTGCATGTGAAGAAAAGTTACAAGAAAGGGTTTCAAATATTTTCATCTCATATGGAAGAGACACCTAAAGATAGGGTGTCAAATGTTAAAGATTATGTAGTCCTAAATGAGTTTGAGGATGTATTTAAAGAAATACCAGGATTACCCCCTAAAAGAGATATTGATTTCTCTATAAATATGATTCTTGGAGAAGCTCCAATGTACAAGACCCCTTACAGGATGAGTACCCTAGAATTAAAGGAGTTGCAAATGCAGCTTGAAGAGATTTTGGCGAAGGGGTATATATGCCCAAGTGTATCACCTTGGGGTGACTCGATATTATTTGTGAAGAAGAAGGATGGAACCTTGATACTTTGCATGGACTTCAGACAATTGAACAAGGTAATTGTGAAGAATACGTATCCTTTGCCAATGATCGTTGAACTCTTTCATCAGTTGAAGAATGAAAAAATATTCTCAAAGATTGATCTCAGGTTAGGTTATCATCAGGTTAGAATTAAAGAGGAAGACATCATCAAGACTTCTTTGAGAACAAGGTATGACCACTATGAATTTACAGTGGTGCCATTTGGGTTGTCAAATGCACCAACTATTTTCATGTGTTCAATGAATGACATTTTCATAGGATACTTGGATAAGTTTGTCATTGTATATTTGGATGACATTCTTATATATTCCAATTCAGAATAAGAGCATGAAGAACATTTGAGGGTGGTACTACATTTTTTAAGGGAGCATCCGTTGTATGCCAAATTGACCAAGTGCTCATTTTATCAGAAGAAAATCCATTATCTGGGACATATCATATCAGAAGAAGGGATAACAGTAGATCCAAAAAAGATTGAGGCCATTAGAGGATGGTCAACACCTAAGAATGTGACATAGGCCAGATCATTCATGGGCCTTGCAGGCTACTATGAAATATTTATTGAAGGATTCTCAAATATTTCACACCCGATCACTTCCTTGTAAAAGAAGGGAGTGACATTTCAGTGGATAATAGAATGTGAAAAGAGTTTCTAGCACTTGAGTAAATTATTAACCAGTGCTCCAATACTAAGGATTGCATATCCAAATCATTACTTCATTGTATGCATTGATGCATGTAAAGAGGGTCCTGGTGGAGTCCTTAGTCATAATGGATATGTTGTATGCTATGAATCGAGGAAGTTGAAGTAGCATGAAAGACACTATGCTACTCATGATTTGGATTTGGAATCCATAGTGCATGCCTTAAATATGTGGAGGAACTACCTCATGGGAAAAAGTTTCGAGTTGGGGATAGATCATAATGGTATGAAATATTTATTCGGACAACCAACTCTAAATGCTAGACAAAGTAGATGGTTATAATTCCTCAGTGAATATGACATTGAAATAAAGCATATCAAAGGGAAAGAGAACAAGGTAGATGATGCACTTAGCATAAGGGTGCATGAGTTGCATGCTATAGCCATTAGAATGTACCAAACATATTTGAAGGAAAAAATCTTGGAGGCTGGAAAATTAGATTTGAATACATGGAAATGGTAACAAATTAACATCAAGGTATTTTTCAGCAAAAAGTTGAATATTACAAGATGGGACATGATGGAGTTCTCACGTATAGGAACCGAAACTATGTACCAAATTCTCAAGAATTGAAAAATATGATATTAACATAAATGCATAATGTAACTTATGTTGGAAACTCAGGGTGTCAAAAAACTATTGCAGCTATCAATAGCCAATATTATTGGCCAGACATGAAGAAAGAAGTTGCAGAGTTTATTGCCAAACGTTTGGAGTGTCAAAAGGTCAAGGCTGAGCATAGGCACCTAGCTAGTTTGCTACAATAATCACCCATTCCTGAGTGGAAGTGGGAAGTAGTAACAATTGGTTGCATCACCAAGCTGCCCAGAAAAAACAAGCATCATGATTATGTCATGGTAGTGGTGGACAAGATTACTAAAGCTTCCCATTTTATTCCATTCAAGCTCACTCACAAGGAAACAAATGTTGTTGATATTTATATGAGGGAAATTGCTTGACTGCATGGTATTCCCAAGACAATTGTGTCTGATAGAGATCTAAAATTTACATCAAAATTATGGAAAGGATTATTTAAAGTTTTTGGAACAAATTTGAATTTTAGCACATCTTATCATCTAGTGTGCATACTGAATCGGAAGATCAAGAAGCTTTGAAATCGAGCCATAGAGATAGTAAAGGTCCAATGGAATTGGTACGGTTCTCGTGATGAAACTTGGGAGCATGAGGATGCTATGTGGACATAATACCCACATATTTTTAAAAGTTTTTGAAACTTTTGGTTGTATATGTGTATATATAACGCATTGAGGACAATTCATAAATAAGGGGTGTGGAATGTAATATCCAAAGACCGAGCCCCATATTGTAAGTATGAATATGTTTTATAGGATGGTGAGCCAGTTATTATAAGCTAGGAGGCTTATGTGTTGATTTAGGCCGGAGAGCCTAGATGCTA
>SNQJ01S0043911.1:51971-66279 GCA_010110895.2 Picea sitchensis | reverse complement strand
AGTTTTCAGGAGGACGCAACTCCACTTGAGGATTCAACATTTGGAGGAGCATTCCTTGGTATTTCGGTTTGAGATTTTAGGAGGGGACTCTACACATACCGATATACAGTTTGGCATCTTCATTAGACTCATTTGGGGTCTTCTTCAGCTAGGCCGAATTATCTAGGGTTTTAGGCATCCAAGGGGGTGCACCATTCCTTGGAGGGAGGCTAGATCCATGACTATGAGAGGGATCTTGTAGATTTGTGCACCTAGGTTGTTCTTGCATTTTCTCAATCTACAGTTTGGCATCTTCATTGGAGTATTTGGAGGACATTAGCTACAAGGCCGAATTGTTGAGGGTCTTCAGTGTTCCAGCAGGGCGTGGCACCTTCCAGCTTGGTGGTTGGCACTTCATACGACCCAAATATATTCTTTCATTAGTCTTCATTGAGTATTCAACCTTTGGATGCTTGTAGTCTTCTATTGGAGCATTTTGTAGCAGCTTCTATTTTTTTATAGGAGCCATCTATTGAGCATTCCAGATCAACCTCACTCTTATATCAGGTTCTTTCTCATTATATTAATAAAGGTCAGATCTTGTTATTGGTTCCATATTTGGTGTATCTTGTACTTTCATTGATTGTATCTTCAGATCTATGTGTATTATTGAACATAAAACCTAAGGCCGAAATCAAGAGGTCAACCTACAAGTAAACACATACAAACAATTAAATCAACAAAGTGTTTGATGAAATACCACACTCAGTAAAAGTTTAAAAATGCACCAAAACCATGATGTTCCTGTCATATTGGCTTGGGAACATTACAAAAACCCTCTACCACAAAATGGTGGAGATGGCGTGGCAAACAAAGATGTTGATTGGCAAAGTGAGCTCGCAAAGGTAGGATGCCATACAGGAGAACAGTAAGGAACAGACGAAACTGTTGCACGAAATACTGAGACGCCTCAGTGGTTTGGAAACCACTACCAGACTGCTAACTGAGGTCAAGAAGGACCAGCAAGCCAATATTGAGCGGTCGACTGCTCAATTCCACCTCTACCTATGCTACGTCCATCACATGGACATCATGCCAGCCGACGGGAACAGAGCACCAACACACATCAGAAAGACTCGCACGGTCTCCCAAAAAGAGGAGAACAAGGGCTAGGCTGATGAAGGAAAGAAGCATATCATCATCCTAGACTAGCATCTGGTTAGTCTATTACCAAGTCAGTCGGGTCAGTTCAACATATGTTTAGGATCTATTTCTCCTTTTTATGTTTGTTGTGATTATCTTGTCAAAAAATGGATATGGTAGGACTGGGTTGGTTTCCCACCGTGGAATTCCAGTCATACCCCTTGAATTTTTTAGAAAGCACAACTCAAGAACCTCTAACCTGGTTTCCTTTTTGGCAGACCAGGGAGTTCCCTTTTTTTTTACTATAACCCTCTTTTAGTAATACATGCTCTTAAACTCACTTACAAAAAAAAACCTTCTGACTCATTAAAATTGTTAAATTTTCTCTTAAGCAGTTAAGTGTGTGTAGTATTCTTTAACTTTAGTCTATTAAAACAATAATTTCATGCATGAAGATCACTGAAAGAAAGACATCCACAATATACACAAGATTTATCCTGGGAAACCCTTGTGGGGGAGAAAACCCTGCAAAGCTTCTTCAATAAAGATTCTTCAACAAGTACAATGTCTCTCCTAAGAGAGATATCAACAAAACAAAAGACAAACCATAAACCCTAACTAAAGTAGGGTATTGCACCACTAGACCAAGATAGTCCTCCAACAAATAACCAAAACCATTTACTAGAACACCCTTCCTCCATAGCTACATCTCCTCCTCAGACTTGTGCACTTCTTACTTGTGTGAGAGGGCTATTTGTGTGTGTTCTCCAAGTGAGGTGCCTAGCCTCTTATAAATACAAGTTGAGCTTCCCAAAATTAGGTCAGGGCCGACCTGTACACTTTACTCTTTCTATTTTACAATTGACTTTTGTCAAGGCACAATAGGGTCGACTTAACAAATATAATATAATATTATTCTTTAGGGTTTTGTCTTGGTCTAATACAATATTGGAACAATAAGAATATCTTCCGAAGCTACTCAAACTTCAACACTCCCTCGTAGAAAGGAAGGTATTCTTCTGGCACGACCATCACATTTGCTTCTGCGCTTCTGTACACTTGACCATTGACTTGTTGAATTTCCACAAATATATATTGAAGATGTTTTGTGACCACATCATGCATCCAGGGTCTCATCATCCATCCAGGATTTATGTCATCACATAATTTAACTTGCCAACTCACACAGAATCTGACATCTAGTTTGTACAGAACCAGTAACTCCCCGGCTCACACAGAATCTGACATCTAGTTCACAAGGAACTGGTAACCTCTGGTTGGCACACCAGGTAACTGGTCCACAATGACCATGCATCTAATCACAAGGATTAGGTGATGTAGTGTGCACACACTACCCATCTAGCCCAAGGCTAGGAAACACCTCCAACCACACAGGTTGGACCACCATCTTGAAAAGTCGGGTAACTAACTAGCCCTAAAGGCATGTCATATGCTGACCTTGGGTGAGGTCATGTTGACTAGTACAATAGTCAGTAACGTGAGTACCATACTTTTTCACTGGAGTAGCAATCTGCGTACCAAACTTTTTCACTGGAGTAGTAGTAACTTGACGTACCATAATTTTTCACTGGAGTAGCCCTCTGCGTACCAAAATTTTTCACTGGAGTAGTAGTAACTCGATGTACTAGACTTTTTCACTGGATTATCCCTCTGCGTACCAGAATTTTGCACCGGAGTAGCAGTAACTCGACGTACCAGACTTTTTCACAGGAGTATATGTAACGTGCCCGTGAATGACTACCCTCTGCCATTGAAGTTGTTGCCCTGGAATCACATATGTAACTCATCACTCCCTCTTAGTAGGGATGTCCTTATGGACCAAACCAAGATTCTCTCTGAAGTATACAAACTTCACTCTCGATAGAGGCTTGGTCAACATGTCTGCTATATGCTCATCTATAGCGACATATTGGAGCTTCACTACTCCCCTTTGTACCATATCTCTGATGTAATGATAACTGATCTTGATGTGCTTGGACTTGTCACGGAACATTAGGTTCTCTGTCAACTTCACACAACTCTGGTTATCACACCAGATATAAGTTGCCTCTAACTCAAGATCAAACAATCATGCAAGCAGCTTCCAAAGCCACAATGCTTCACTACTAGCTGAACAGGTTGTTATATACTCTATCTCATTCGTACTGAGCACCACACTAGTATGATTCCTACTGAATCATGAGATCATAGCTAATCCCAAACTGAAGCAACATCCAGATGTAGTCTTCCGATCTGCAAAATTACCAACCTAATCTGAATCAGTAAATCCTTGCAGGCTTATCTCACGATCTGAAGCATATATGAGTCCATAATCAATTGTACCCTTCAGGTACCTCATCACATGTTTGGCTGCAATCAAGTGAACACCTCTCGAATCAACCATATACTGACTCAATGTGTTCACAAAAAAACATATATATGGCCTCGTGTTTGTTAAGTACATCAACGAACCAATAATTTGTCTATACATGGTGGCATCCATTGTCTCTGAACATGTATCACTCATTAACTTCAGATTTGTCACCATCTGTGTAGGCATAGCCTTACAATACATCATTCGGAATCTCTTCAGAATGTCCATAACATATTTTCCTTGATTAAGGAAAATCTCACTCGGTCTCTACCATACCTTCAGACCTAGAAAATAACACATCATGCCTAGGTCTTTCATCTCGAACTCTGCATCAAACTTCCTCTTACTCTTAGTGATGAGCTTCTTGTATCATTGTAAAAATAGATCATCAACATACAACAATAATATCACTCATCCACCATCCACAACCTTGAAGTGTAGGTTGGAATATGCTTTACTCTTGGTAAATCCCAAGCTCATGAGGAAACTGTCAATTCTACAGTACCATGCTCTGGGTGTTTGTTTTAACCCATACAAGGATTTCATCAATCTACACACATGTGTATGACTGTCATGTGTCTCAAAACCTTGTGGTTGCTCCACATACACTTCCTCTTCTATTACACCATTTAGAAAAGTTGTCTTCACGTCCATCTAGTGTACCTTCCACTTCATCATTGCAACTATGGAAAGTATAGCTCTAATCGAAGTGTATCTCGCCACAAAAGCAAATGTATCCTCATAATCTATTCCTTCTTTCTGGGAGAAACCACGTGCTACTAACCTTGCCTTGTACTTCTCGATACTTACATCTGTTGAATGCTTCGTTTTGTAAATCCACTTGGAACTTACAACTTCCTTCTCTTTTGGTCTCAGAAATAGGGTATAAATTTGACGGGCAGTACTACCCGTTGAGTAAATTTTTTATAACGAGTCTCTTCTCAAAACTGTCTTTCCTGTGAAGTTTAATTTTTATTTTTTCTCGTCACTTAAATGTTATGTGTCATATGTGTTTTTGTTCATTTTTATTGTAAATACAAAATCATCCCACACACAACATAAAATTATCATGAAATTGCATTTAACATAACATCATCAAATTGTTTCACATGGTACAAAAGCATCTCACGCACAACATAAAATTATCATGAAATTGCATTTAAAATAACATCATCAAACTGTTTCACATGGAATACAACACCATTAAAAACATAAACAAAAAATCTTAACATATTACCTTGATATAGGAACTTGCACACAGTTTCAATTTTGAAAATCACCAAAAAAGAGGTTCCAACTTCTTTCTATGCCTCAATTCCACATAGATCCAATCATTGTACAAAAACAATCGACCAAACACTAAGTAGTACGCATGCAATGATGTCAAGATGGATACAACCTATGGGAAAAGGAAAAAAATAGTTAAGAATAGTTATTGTAATAATAATAATAAAAAAAAAAAGTTATGGATTGCAAAATTTGAAATAATTATAATTATTAATATAATGAAATCATAAATATTACTGAATTATTTTGGATTTGTTTTTTTAAATAGAAACTACTAATGCTTTCTAAAATGAAATAAAATAGAGCTTGTGAGAGGTCTGCCACACCCATGTTTATTCTTATTATCAAGATTCAGGAAGACACTAAAAACACAGGTGGGAAAGTATTTAAAGGTGGATTCTCAAAAACCAAATATAATTAGAAAGTAAGTGTGCAAGACAGTGTTTTCTAGCTTCATCCATACAAAGACAATTTCCATCACTGCAATTGCAATTTAATATTAATGAGCTTTACCTCTCTAGGTAGTTGCATGTAGGTTTTGGGCAATGTTTCTGAATCCTTAATCTTTTCTTCCCTCTCAACCTTCATATTTCAACCTGCACGATGTGATACGGTCCAATTTCCAAAGAATCCCTGTGATTTGTAAGTTGTGAGCGTACAGATATTGCGTAACTGGTGATATAATATTTGTAACTTATGCAATGTGCTATGCATGCAACTTGCAACCTCCATGTGCTATATAATTTGTAACATGTATACTATGCATGGCCTTTGCTATAGAATTTATAACTTGTCTTATGTACGCTTTACACAAAAATCAACATTCAAATTTAAGAAATTGTTATTATATTATAATATGTATTGTTATTATATAATATATTGTTATTATATAATATATTGTTATTATATTATATTATATATTATATATTCTTATTCTATTCTATTCTATTATATATTATTATATATTATTATTATATTATATTATATTATATATTGTTTTTAATAATATATTGTTATTATATTATATTATATTATATTATATGTGTGTGTGGATACTGGTGATTTTTTTATTTTCCCATCAAATTGGCAATTTCAAAAATTAAGTGAATGTCATTAATGACGTGAAAATTTAAAAATTGACAGTATTTGACGATTAAAAATGGAAAAAACGGGTAAATACCCGTCAAATTTAACCACTGCTCGGAACCACATCCCAAAGATCATTCTTTACAATGGATCAATACTCTTCAACCATAACATCCTTCCATTCTTTCTTTTCTGCAGCCTCTTCATAACTGGTAGGCTCAACATCAATAATGTCACTCAACAATTCCACGTAACTAGAGTATAGTTGTGGTATCTTGCTTTCTCTGAAGGATCCTTTTGGAACACCATACTTCTCTACATCCTAAATAATTTCTCGAGCCCAAGTTGGTCTTCTCTTCTTAGTATTCATCTCTCGAGATGAATCTGCAGGTTTCTTTGGTTCTTCCATATCATGATCTTCTAGTACAACATCGTCACCTGCATCTGTATCTGTAACTCTAGGAGCTTTAGGCTCCTCATCATGAATCTCATATGTACGATGTTGCCTTCATCTACTGAAGGTTGCATCCTCATCGAAGGTGACATCTTTGCTAGTCTTAATCCGACGGTGAACAAGGATGTAAACTCGATATGCCTTCGATGTCTCACTGTATCCAACAAATATACCCTTCTCGCCTGATGGTTCCAACTTCGATCTCTTGTCCTTGGGGACATGCACATATACTGGAAAACCAAATATCTTCAGGTGGCTAACCTTTGGCTTTTCACTTGTAAACATCTCTTCTAGTGTATTGTTCCCAAGTACACAATTGGGACTTTTGTTATGCACATATATTGTAGTTTTGGCTGCTTTTTCCCATGGATGCATTGGTAAGTCTTGATCATGAATCATGGCCTTCACTTCTTCCATGATTGTATGGTTCTTTCTTTCTGCCACATCATTCTGTTGAGGATTGTAGGGAGTATAGATCTCCCTCTTAATCCCAACTTCTTTGTAGAATACCTTGAATTCATCTGACGTGAATTCTCCTCCATTATATGACCTTAATATATTTATCTTCTTCTCAGAGAGGTTTTCAACATTTGCCTTGAATTCTTTGAACTTGTTGAATACTTCACTCTCAGCTTTCAAAAAAAAATTCCAAGTTTTACATGAGAAATCATCAATAAATGAAACATAGTATACATACCCGTTAAGTGAGGTGGTTGAAATTGGTCCACACACGTCTGAATGTATAATGTCCAAGACTCCTTTGGATTTTCTATTGCTTCTTGGAAATGGTTTCTTCACATGATTTCCTTGTGTGCATCCCTTCCATATGCCTTCATGATCCACTTGGATTTCTGGCAAACTTGTCACCATCTTGCTCACGATCGGTAGGGATTTGTAATGTACATGAGAAAATATTCTACGCCATAGTTCACTTGGAGTGACTGTAGTGTGTACTAATGTTGAAACTGAATGTCCCTTTAACTTGTATAGGCCTCCTTCTTGGACACCAATCACTGCAACATCATCAATAGAGTTTCCTCTTGGACACATGAGGACTTCACCATCAATGAAGGAAACTCTCAATCCTTTCTCATCCAAAGCTGAGATGGAAAGAAAATTCGTCTTTAAACCAAGTACATACAAGATATCCTTCATCTTCATAGGTTTTCCTGAATCCAACTTGTAGGATGCTTCACCTACTCCTTTAATGGGGAACTGATAGTCATCACCGAGCTTCACCTTGTGAGGTGAATATTTCTGAACTAAATCCAAGAAAGATTCCTTGTAACCAGTCATGTGCTTAGAAGAACCACTATCAATAAGCCATGTGTCACTTCCATGATTGAATGTACCTATAATATCTGATATCAATACATGTTCTTCGCTTGAGTCTTCTTCTTCAATTTTCTCATGATTAGGTTCATCATCTTCTGCGACATGAACAAGATGTCTTTTATACTTTCCTTTTATGACCTGACATTTGGAGTTGGGACAATTAATGGCAATGTCTCCCATCTTCTGACAGATGAAGCATTTTTAATTTGATAAATCCTTCTTAAGATTATGTGTCTTTTGTAATCCATGAGGCTTCTTGTGTGAATGATATTCCTTCTTGCTCTTTCCTTTTCTAGCATGAGCTGCTAAAGCTTCATTTTCTTCATCACCTAGTTTCTCTTCTCTTTCTACCAATCTATCTTCTTCCTGAGTACAATCCTCCCATAATCTACTAAACCTTGTTAGCCTTGTTCTTGAACATATACCCTAAATAAATGATTCCCAAGATCTAGGGAGACCATTCAAGGTAGTCATTACGAATTCTTCTTCTTCAATTGTGTCTCCAATGGCTTCAAGTTGTTCTATGATTTGAGACAGCCTTGTGAAGTAAGATTGGATAGTTTCTGAACTCTAATCTTCACATTCTTGAGTTGAGTCCTCAAGGTCATCTTCCGGTTGATATTATTTCCTTCATACAATTAGGATAAGGCATTAAAAATTTGCTTGGGAGTTGTCAATGATGAGACACGAGGGATCAAATGATCCTTGATAGAATCGACAATAGTTCTCTTTTCCTTGACTAGGTTCTTTTTGTACTTTTCTTTGGCCTCATCTTCGCTAGGTTCTGGAACTTCTTCTTTTATGAAATCTTCTATATCATTCTCTTCTAGAATGAGCATCAATCTATACTTCCATGCTCAGAATTTATCAACACCTTCAAGCTTCTCATCAAGCTTGGTATTGGGAGCCATCCTATCCTTGAACATAAATATAATAAAGAAAAACAAAATCAAAGAAAGGTTTTGAACTTACTAGAGAGTGTTATGCCAAGGTGAACATCTCCAACTTCAATTTTCTAGCTGCCAAGACATCTTGAGCTAGGGTTCATGAGGAAACCCTAATTTTTCAAAATGTGAATTTTGGAATTATGCTCCAAGGGAAAGGTGAGACCTCTTAAGACGAGCTCCTTGGTGGTTTTAATTTGACCAGTGTCCTCCAGAAAGTGGGTCAAATCACCTTCTAGGGTTTGTGCAGTTACCAACAATTGCGATAGTTGCAACACTAGTTAGAGTTTTCAAAACTTCGTCAAACTGAGAATCTAAACCTAAGGAAAGTTGTGTTGGAGTTAGGAGAGTCTTCCTAGGGTCTTAGTTTCCCCAATGAGTTCTTCTAGACTATGCAAATGGCTTCTTTTAGGCCCGCTCTGATACCATGTTAAATTTTCTCTTAAGCAATTAAGTCTGTGTATTATTCTTTAACTTTAGTCTATTAAAACAATAATTGCATGCATAAGGATCACTGAAAGAAAGACAACCACAATATACACAAGATTTATCCTAGGAAACCCTCGTGGGGGAGAAAACCCAACAAAGATTCTTCAATATAGATTCTTCAACAAGTACAATGTGTCTCCTAAGAGAGATCTCACCAAAACAGAAGACAAACCAGAAACCCTAACCAGAATAGGCAGTGCACCACTAGACTAAGATGGTCCTCCAACAAATAACCAAAACCCTTTACTATAAAACCCTTCCTCTATAGTTATGTCTCCTCCTCAGACTTCCACACTTCTTACTTGAGTGAGAGAGCTAGTTGTGTGTGTTCTCCGAGTGAGGCGTCTGGCCTCTTATAAATACAAGTTGAGCTCTCAAGTAAGAAATGTGCTAACTTGTATTTATAAACAATAGCTATGTCTCTTATAAATACACAGGAAAGGCTTCAAGGTCCTTCCTTCGGAGTTATTCTCACAACACATGAGATTTCCTTCCGAAGACCTCTCTCTGAAAGGTTTATTTCAGAGTCTCTCATTCAGATTTATTCCCACGATGTCTGAGGGATCTCTCTGATGTGATCACTCTAAATGGTTCATTAATGAATGATCATGATCTCTTTAGATAAGAAATTGTGGTTCTTCGTTGACCAACACAGGGTTTACAGAATCATAATTGTCCACTCTAAGGACTTAGCCATATTTCGAGTTCTGCAAGATTCCTATTTCTAACTTTCTAGAACTCAATACAATTTTGTGACCTTTACAAGATGTCAGACTTAAGGTTAGAGCCTTGCATGATTTGCAAGCTCTCCACATAGGAAACATATGGAGTATTCGAGTAGGTAGCAGTTTATATATGTTCACTTTTATGATTTAACCAAAAACCAGTATGCATCACAACATAGCTCATCATACAACATTCAAAATCATAGGTTAAGTATACAAACAAACTCTTAGATTTAGACATTCATATGTGCTATCATACAATTGTTTTATTCCTGAGCATTCACATAAATAATTCACAATCAGTTTCAGTATAGATGAACACTTATATGATAAGGAAATAATCCAATCCAACTGACTAATAAAGGACGCCTTTCATCCCAACCTTAGGCCTTGTTGTAGGGTCAATTCCTACAACACGCCACCCCCGTTCCAAGCCATGATACCACCAAGGAAATTGACTCGGCAGGGTTCTAATTCTGCAATGATCCAAGAAGGTTACTCTCCTTCTTCCTCTGACACAGTAGAAGTTGCCACCTCCCACTGAGCTTTGGGTCTCTACAGGTTTATCAAGTGGCTTCTTAACTGGATTTCCTTTGCACAAGGGAGTCCCTTCACTTCTCAACATTCCCTCGAAGACCTTCCCTTACCAGTATCAGTTTCTGTTGAGTAAGCACCAAGTTGCAGCTCACTATTGTTCTAGTTCGGGAATCCATGACATATATGTTCATTGTGATCATCAACAACTCATACAAGCTTCCTATTTTATTCTAGAAAGTTATTATTTTCTTTCTCAATCAACACACCTACACTTTTGTGCCTTGTCACTCATCTATGAGCCTTTTCTCTTCTCGGTCTTCTATTGCCTTCTTTAGACTCTAGGTGCCATCTTTGTTTTTGCAGGGTCTCTCTTCCTCTTCCTTTTTCTCTCCTCTGCATGTTTTTTTTTTAGCCATAGCCTCCCATCCTACGCACATTATGCCTTTCCTTCCTGATCTTCTTCTCCATCCCCTTGGGATCTCTGCAACATCATGCATACGTAACCTGTAGTCCACCCTTTGCAATATGAAGGGGTGATTTGTGTACATTCCACATCAATTATTCAATTAGCCATTCTCTCCCTATATGCGCCAACTGCCACAATTATTACTTACCCAACCACTTCTATGACCTTCTTTCAATGATCACATGGTCTCCTCCATTAGTCTGGTGTGTTGGCAGGTGGAGTCATCATGTTTGTAAGCACAGATTAGCTTGATGCAAAAGATTCCTATTTTCTTCAATTATGCATCTCATCTCCATTTCAATCAACCATCCCATCATTCCTCTACCTCATCAATTTCCTCTTGTTTATCATGGCTAGTACTTATCAAGGTTGTTCCCTCTCAAACAACATATTGGTGTTTATATTAAATCAAAACACAATTACATGCCTCATATTGTTAACATATGAAGTTTGTGCATAATTTTAGTCTTGGTAGAAAACAAGGTGTTAAATTCCCCTCCCCATTAAATAAACATCATCCTCGGTGTTTAAAACACCATGCTTTTACAATTATACAATAAACAAAAATGGGTATGCCAATCTCATGGCATATTCCAACTCCCGTGTAGCTTCATCGGCTCCAAAGTGATTCCATTGCACCTTGACCTATAAGATGGATCGGTTCTGGAGCATTTTTTATTTCCTATCCCTGATGCATTAGGGATTTGGTTGGAATTCTCCCTCTAGTTCCACTTGTATTATAGTCCAATCAATAGTATGATTAGAATCATGTACATACTTCTTTAACAAGGACACATGGAATACACTATGTTCTCTAATAGTAGGTGGTAAAGCAAGTATGTATTCTACTGGTCCTATTCTCTCTAGGATTTCAAATGGTCCACAATATCGGGGAGCCAACTTAGCACACATCCCCATTTTCAGGGAACTTCTCTTGGGTTTCACTCGGATATACACATGGTCTCCTATTTTAAACTCTTTGGGGGTTCTCTTACTGCCAACATAGCTCTTCTATCTATCCTGGGCAATTTTCAGATTCTTCCATATATGAACTATGGCTTGCTCTGTTTCCTTCATTAATTCATGTCCAATTGTAACTTTGTCCACTAGATTATCCAAACTAATTGGCACTCTGCACTTCGTTCCATATAGATCCTCAAACGTGCTCATTTTCATTGATTCTTGATAACCATTGTTGTACACAGATTCTAACAAAGGTAGATATTCTTCCCACTGCTTGGGTTTATGTATAACATGCATTCGTAGCATATTCTCTAGCACCGTGTTCACCCTTTTGGTTTGACCATTGGTTTGAGGATGGTAGGTCGTGTTAAATGCCAACTGTGTCTCTAAACCTATAAATAAGCTTCGCCATAAATTTGAGGTGAACTTGGTATCTTTGTCTAAAATTATGGTTTTAGGAAAACTGTGCAAATTGAATATCTCCTTCATGAAAACATTGGCAACTCCTATGGCTTTAAAAGTAGACTTTATGGGAATAAAATGAGCTGCCTTGCTTAACTTATCCACTACAACAATGATTGCATCATGTTGTTTGATTGTCTTTGGTAAACCTGTGATAAAATCCATGGAAATCACTTTATGTTTCCATTCTGGTATTTGTATGGATTGCAATAGTCCCGCAGGGTGTCAATGCTCGACTTTCACATGTTGGCACTCTAAACACTTCGAGATATAATGAGTAATGTGTCGCTTCATCCTAGGCCAATAACACAGTTTCCTAATTGTTGTCACCATTTTCTCGTAACCAGGATGATCGACGTATGGCCTCCTGTGGAACTCATACACAATAAATTGTCTCAAATTGAATGAATTAGGCACATATAGCCTCTTGTTGTACATCAACATATTATCAACCCTCAACTGATATCCTTTGTAACTCTTTTCCTTAGGTTATTTCTTCAAAGTTTCCTTCACTATATTGAAGAAATCGTCTTCCGAAAAGAGGGTCTTAATCCTCGGTTGAATGTTGGACTCTCCTACACTTATTGTTGCTAAGTGTATTGTCTGAACGCTTCGGCTAAGAACATCAACTATTTTGTTCTCTTTCCCTTTTATATGCCTGATTTTGAAGTCAAACTCATTAATCAATGCCATCACCTTGGCCTGTCTAGCATTCAACATTGGTTGGTAGAACAAATACTTCATACCACAATGGTCAGTAATGAGGATAAATCTCTTCCCAAGTAGGTAATGTCTCCACATATTCAATGCATGTACAATTGCCGAAAGTTCTAGGTCATGGGTAGCATAGTTCTGCTCATGTTCGTTTAGCTTTTGTGATTCATAACAAACCACTTGTCCTTCTTGCATGAGAACTCCACCGAGTCCCTCCTTGCAATCATCTGTGCAAATGAAGAAGTCATTTTCTGGGTCCGCAATCTTTAAAATAGGGGTGTTGGTGAACAACTATTTCAATTGATGGAAACTATCTTCACACTCTGGTGACCACACAAACCTCTTTTGCTTCCTTTGTAATGAAGTAATAGGATTTCCGATCTTGGAGAATCCCTCGATGAATCTCTAGTAATATTGAGCCAATCCCATGAAGGATCTCACTTCCATCACGTTTCTAGGGGCAGACCAATCCATGATTGCTTTTATCTTCTTAGGGTCTACTACGACTCCTTTGGCTGCGATTACATGGCCTAGATACTGGATTTCCTTTTTAAATAAATCACACTTGTTAAATTTGGCATATAATTGATGCTCTCTTAACACCTGTAACACCATCCTGAGATGTTCTTCATGCTCTTCTCTATTCTTGGAATACACCAAAATTTCGTCCACAAACACTAAGGCAAACTTGTCTAAATACTTGTTGAGCACACTATTCATCAAACAAATGAATGTAGCCGGTGCATTTGTAAGTCCAAATGGAACCACAACAAATCTGTAGTGCCCATACCTTGTTCTAAAGGTTGTCTTGTGGATGTGTTCATCTTTAATCCTGACTTGATGATATCCTTCTCTCAAATCTATTTTTGAGAAAATCGTAGCCCCTCTGAGCTGATCGAATACGTCAACTATTCTAGGCAAAGGGTACTTGTTCTTGATGGTCATCTTGTTCAGTTGTTGATAATCAATGCATAATATTAAGGTACCATCGTTCTTCTTTACAAACAGGGTTGGTACTCTCCACGGGGACACACTCAGCCTGATGTAACCTTTGTCCATCATTTATCTCAATTGCATCTTCCGTTCCATCAACTCAGACATACTCATCCTGTAAGGCACTCTCGATGATGGCACTCCTCCCGGAACAAGATCGATGGAAAAGTCAAGGTCTCTTTTTGAAGGTAATCCAGGCACCTTCTCAGGAAACACATCCCTGAACTCCTACAACACTGGATGATCCTCAACCTTCAACTTACCACTTTCTGTTGGATTTAGTATTTGTATAGCATACAAAGGACACCCTCTTCTGCTAAACTTCTTGATATGTAACATTGATATTTGTCTCACAGA
>SNQJ01S0043911.1:24366-36235 GCA_010110895.2 Picea sitchensis | reverse complement strand
CAACAATAAGACTTCAAATTTTTTGGCCAATAAGATATCACATAGATGAGATTTAAAATTTAAAATAAATAATTATTTTTTTAAACTTTGGATAAAGGGGTGTATATTTTATGGTCAACCATGAACTAATAGAAAGTCAAGTCTAACTAAAAGCTATATACCATGCCTATCTACAAGTATAAAAAAGGAAGATTTTTTTTCCACGGGAAAAGTTTCACTGTTATATTCAAAAGTATATAATGTTTTACAAAAACAGCAATCAAGTGACTGCTACAGGGGGCCTGTGTAGTGATGTATGTTGCGCGCATGTGTCAAGAAAATACAAAAAAGGATGCATCACGCAGATTGTCAAAGTTATACAATTTTAACAGCCATGAACTCTGATACAAAGGTATCGTCGGGTGGTATGTTGAGAGCAGCTTGCTGCCTGTCATGACTTTCAAGTATGGTCTGCCTATTGATATCTAATACATAATTGTCGAGTAGCACAAAAACTGATACAGAACAGAGACACAATGCCAATAGTGGATTCGGTGTCCTAGTGTCTGCCACATCATATTTTGAGCAGAGTTGGGGGGCCTTCGTTACCGTCCTCCCATCGGGCGATAGTTATGAGACCGAGAGGCCGGGATAATGCCAGTTTTGATAGTTGATCTACGATGGCATATTCTTCTCTGTAGATATGAGAGGCAGAGAGGCTCTTGAAGAAACTTTTGGCTTCGATGGTTCTCTCTTTCCAGCATTCCAGAGCTGTTGATCGGAGGTTAGTCTTGTCATTTATCCAGTCGATAATGACTTTGGAATCTCCAAGAAGTAGCAAGTCATCGATGTTCAGCCTCTGAGCCAGGATTAGGGAAGCCCAAGCCCCCAAAATTCCGGCTTTGGTGTTGGTTCCTTGTCCTCCGTTGAGAGACCATTTGTAGGAGGTATGAGAGCTAATATGAATGTGGCCTCCTGCCCTGCAAAGTGATCCACCTATTTGAGCTGCTCTGTCGAACCAAGCGATGGCTTTGTCAAAGGGGAGAGTTGTAGAAGATCTACGGACTTTCTGGGCAAAGTTGGGGGGGGAAGGGTGGTCGACTGCAGAAAGTATGAGGCTTGTCACCAAAATAACTGAGGGGGGTTTATCATCAAAGATGGCAGCATTCCTTGTCAACCAAACATTCCAACAGACCGTGGCTGGCAGCGAGGGGTAGAGCTAATGTTTTGAGCACCAAAAACTAAAGCAGGAGTACGTCGAAGTTCCAAGCCACTGTTCAGTTAGATTTAGAGACGCTGTGACATGATGCCAGACTTGCCGGTTAAAATTGCAGCTCACAAAGAGGTGGTGTGAAGTTTCACTCTCCTCCTTACATAGAATGCAGTGGTTTTGGCCTGAGCAACCCCTGCTCTTAAGGATATCCCAGACTAGGATTTTAATCTCCATCAATAGCCAAGTAAAAAATTTTAGTTTCAGCGGACAATTCCACTTCCATAGGCGAGTGTGCCAGGTCTGTTCTCAAATGGGCCGCATCTCCTCTGTCATCGCTTTGTAGATATTTCGGACTGATATGACTCTCGATTTATCGCCTCCTGTCCAGATTAGAGTGTCTGGTCGCTCCTGTAGGTGGATGCTAGCCTCTTTTAGATGATGTGTGTAGCTGTTCCATTCAGCCGAGAGTTCTCTGTCTAGATTCAACGCGGAGCTAGTGACCTAGGATTTGCCAAGTGATCTGTTGCTAAGAGGGGCTTTTAAATGAAAGAGATAGTGTAGGCCTAAATTATGTAAGAGATCCAACAATCTAGGAGAGAGTAGGGCCTTATTTCCCAAACCAAGGATATCATCTTTGACTATTTCAATAGCAGTACCATTGCCAGGCAGCCACACTATCCAATGTAGGAGAATCAGTAGCGACTTTAGAAGGTGCTTCCACGTTTGTGAGCCCCCCAGAGGAGAAGTGGTGGTTGTTCTGAGCCAATAATGAACAGGCATGTGGGATAAATATTTTTCTTTTATAAGGTTGTTCCAAATGCCTGGTACCATCAAGATACGCCAAAACGTGTTTTTCGAGAGAGCAAGATAGGTGAGATGCAGATTTCTCAGGCCCCAGCCTCCAAGTACTTTTGTCTTTGAGAGGGTTTCCCACCTACATAGATGATTGCCTCTATTCTATTTGTTGCCTTTCCAAAGAAAGGAAAAGATCAACTTGTGGAGATTTTTTAGCACCAATTGCGGGATGTGTGCCAGAGCCATCCAATACATCGGGAAGCTTTCCAGAACCGCCTTGATCAAAATGTATCTGCCGCCCACGGATAAACATCTGTTACACCAGTGTTGAATTCTGCGTTCAAAATTTTCATATAACCAGCACTAGTCCTTTGCTTTGTAGCTAGTAGGTTTGATAAAGTAACCAAGATAGTTGAAGCCCGCCTCTAGATCTTGATAATCAATGTCGTAAAGAGTTTTTAGCTCAGACAGGAAAGCTTCCTTTGCGCCTGTAGCCAAGAACAGTGACTTCTGAAAAATTATTTTTAGGCCTGTAACAGAGCAGAAAACGTTTAGCACATTAAATATTTCTGTCCATTCAGATAAGGAGTCCGATGTCATAATAATTACGTCATCTACGAAGAGTAGGTGTAAAATTTGAGTCAGTCTAGAAGCTCTGATTCCTGTGAGCATGCCAGCTAATTCACTTTTTTTTAACAAGATGTTGAGGCATTCTAAGACCAGAATAAAGAGTAGGGGTGAGAGGGGGCATCCCTGTCGGAGTCCTCTTTCGCTGTGGAAGGATTTTGTAGCCTCGTCGTTGATTAAGACTGCCAGGGTGGCTGTGGTTATGCATCCCATCATCCAATTTGTAGTGGATGCCCCAAGTCCACACTGGAGAAGAATGAGATGTAGGAAGTTCCAGTTTACATAGTCAAAAGCCTATTTGAGGTCAAGTTTTAAGAGGATGGCCGGTAAGTGTTTTGTCTTGATGTTGTGTAAACACTCCTATGCAGTGCCTATTGCGTCGAGGGTTTGTCTTCCCTTGAGAAAACCAAGTTTCTCCGCTGCCAATGCCCGAGAGAGATGAGGGTGAATCCTGTTAGCGATGATCTTGGTGATGATCTTGTAGCTAAGATTACATAGCGAGATTGGTCGGTAATCCGAGAACCATCGGGGATGGTTCTGTTTTGGAATTAGGAAAATAAAAGTGTTGTTTAACTGTTTGTTAACCGGCCCTCTAATCCTCGAATCCTCGACAGCTTCCAGCAGATCTTGGCCCATTAAATCAAAATAATGAATGTAGAGCTCCACAGTCCATCCATCGGGACCAGGACTTTTTTCTTTTTTGAAGCCTTTTCATACCTGGAATATTTCCTCTTTTGTGCAGGGTACTTCCAAAGCTCTCGCTTCCTCTTCAGTGATCATTTGTGGAAAGAGTTGGGCTATATCGATTTGATCCTGAATGGAGATGTGCGTATCTTCTTGAAAAAAAGTCGTGTAATGTTTGTGAGCCTCTTGTTTTATGTCTTCTATCCGGTGAGAAGTACTCCCATCCTCTACCTCAATATCCCAAATGAACTTTTTATTTCTGCGCTGGTTGGCAAAACGATGGAAGAACCGAGTATTGTTGTCACCACTGGTGAGCTAGAGCGCTCTACTCTTAAGTCGCCATCTGTTCTCTTCTGCCTGGATAATGTGGAATCAGTTTGCCTCTAATGTATGTATATTTTCTCCAAAATCCGTCTATTGGTCGGTCCGTGCCCTTTGTCTGTATAAAAAAGATAATTGAAGTTCAATTCTGTTCAATATGGCTGTGTCCTGAGATTTTTTTGTTTTCAGCCAATTGATTGTAAATTCTCTTAGGCTCTTTAATTTTCTAACCAAGTTGCTCTGTGCGTCCCCTGGTAGCGAGTGGGAAGCGTCAGTCTAGGCCTTTTTGACTAACTGGTCAAAAGTGGGCTCCAACAACCAGGCCGAGTTGAACTTGAACGGGTAGCTCATCCCCAACTTTGCTTTTCCAAGCTGGAGGAAGATGGGAGTATGGTTGGATAGGTATGGCAAGTCGATCCAGGCCCGAGCTGTGTGCGTAGGATTTATCATGTCTTCTGAAATTAAAAACCGATCAAGGCGTTTTTCAATACTGGAGGAGTCTGATCTCCCATTACACCAAGTAGGTAGTAATGCAGCTGGTGCCAAGTTCACTAATGCATTTTTTGTGAGTAGNGTCAAAAGTGGGCTCCAACAACCAGGCCGAGTTGAACTTGAACGGGTAGCTCATCCCCAACTTTGCTTTTCCAAGCTGGAGGCAGATGGGAGTATGGTTGGACAGGTATGGAAAGTCGATCCAGGCCCGAGCCGTGTGCGTAGGATTTATCATGTCTTCTGAAATTAAAAACCGATCAAGGCGTTTTTCAATACTGGAGGAGTCTGATCTCCCATTACACCAAGTAGGTAGTAATGCAGCTGGTGCCAAGTTCACTAATGCATTTTTTGTGAGTAGAGATGTGAAGAAAGTCGCTAGAGTGTCGATCTTTGCACTGTCGCCCCAAATCTCCATTGAGTTGAACGTAAAGTTCAAATCTCCAACAATAATGAGATATTTTATGGCAAGTAGGCCCATGCGGTCGAGCTTTTCCCAAAATTGTCTGCAGTCCAGACAAGGGCCATATGTATTGAGCAAGGTTAAGGAGGTGTTGAGTTCAAAACAGGTGTTGGATAAAAGGATTCCACCCGGACTCAGCATCGGAGTAAATTCAACGTGTAAAGGATCCCAGGCCGCCAGGAGACCGCCAGAGTTTCCCATGGAGCTAGTTGTGCAGACCATCCAGTCAGGTCTGAGGGCGATAAGAAAATTTCTTGCCACTTCAGCTTCCACCATCGTTTCTTGCGGAAAGATAACTGTTGGTCTGTATTTTCCGAGGAGACATCTCATTGAGGCTATTTTCAGGAGTCCTCCAACCCCTCTGATGTTGAGGGAAATAAGTATCATGATTTTTCCCGTGCTTGGGATTTTACTCCTCTAAGTGCCCGGTTGGTGAGTTCAGTAGGTTGTGAGGCTGAGCTTGATGCCTCCGCATTTTCCTTTTTCCTCGCGCTGCGTGTTTTGAGGGGTGAGATCTCTGAGCCCAATCCTCTGGACCAAGAGGGGGTTGTTGCAGTGTGCTCTTTCACACCCGAGGTCAATGGAGTATAGCCAATAGGTGTCGGGGGTGGGGTGAGTATTTTTCCAAGGTACAACGGTATGAGGAGGGAGTCAAATGGTAGAGGGGAGGCAGGTATAACGATATGTATCAGTTGGTCCAAGTCCCGAGCCAAATGTGGTTGTTCTATGTAGCCTGGGGGAGGGGTGGGTTCTTTTTCCGGGGGTTCGGAATCAGTAAGGAGTTGTGTAAAAGTGAGGTCGATGAGGGGGGAGGGATTATGCAAGGGGGGAGAGGAGTGGACTGTGGTGGTCTCAAGCGACTTTGGTTGCAGTGCCAAGGTAGCAGGTTGGCATATTTCAGGCGACAGTGGAATATCTATGGGGTCAATAGAAGAAACCGGTTGCAAAGAGTTTGTGGTATGCATGCTTATAGAGAGTCTCTCCCAGGCGGATAGAGTTCTATATAACGAGGGGCAGAAAAACTTTATCTTGCTTACCAATGTGTTGTCTTGTGAATCCGTGTCCAATGCTCGCTGTTGTGGAGACTCCCCTGCAGATACATCTAACTGTGTATCGTAGCCATTGAAGCCTAACTCCTCCGACAGTTCAGCCTCTGGTTCAATGGGAGGGTATTTGAAGCAATCCCGTCTCAGGTGTCCAGTTCTGCGGCAAAAGGAGCATCTGAATGGGATCCCTAGGTAGTCGAGTCTTTGGGCGAACAGATGACCTCTCCAGTCTATGTTCAGGACCTCCAGTAGTCTTGCATGAATATCTAGTTCAACCATGATCTTATCCATTTTTCTCTCATTTGATGCTATAGAGGCAGTGTCCACTGTTAAGAAGAGATCCAAAGAAGATCCGATAAGCTCGAAGGCCTGTTGGTTCCAGAGTTGAAGTGGAAGGCCAGGTAAAATAACCCAGAGGTGCCTGTAGGAAAAGTATTCAGTTGATGGATTGAAACTGAGCCTCCATCTCTTAAGCATGAGGCTTCCACCGCCTACCGCCCAGAACTTGTCTAGTACGCGAACAATATTCTCAGGCAACTTGAAAATGAAGCCTAACCACCCGTTTTGAAGGAAAATTATCCTGGGCAGATAACCTAGAAAAGGCTTCTAGGAGTCAGTTATCCAATCTTCCAAGCTCAGGTTACATTTTTCTTTGTAGGCTAGCCTGCCAACCAGGGCACAGAGTGCCAGGTTGCAGGCTTCAGTCAGTCCTACATCCATGCCCAAGACCAGTTTTGGGTGAGTCGCTTTTGGTTTCCAAACCCTCTATGGATTTTTCTTTATGGAAGAGGGTCTGCAAGTAGGGGTGTTGGTCCTTTGATGGTTTCCACAGTTCCTATTGAAAGCACGAGGCTTTTGTGGGTTAAGTTCAGGTAAAGGCTTCAGTAGTGATTTTCCGGTATCAGATGTGTGGAGAGTGGAGCCAGGCGTCGGAGACCTGGAGATCTGTGTGCGGTGATGGTTGTTGATCGTCGATGGAGGCAATGATGTCCAGGTGGTCCCAAGGGTCCTCGGTTTGTCTCCCAGAAACGTCTGTGTTCAGTGTCTCCATGAGTGTGGTTGTAGATTCCACAAGAAAAAATTCTGTCGGTGGTAGTGGGAAGAGTGACATGGATGTACTGACAGGAATAGGAAGGTCCCTGCCTGATCCAAGGAAATGGTCGGGTTTAGTGCGGAGGCAGGGAGTGAAAGGTTTGAACAGTAGCAAGAATGTCAAACCCCCGAGGAGAAGTCTGTTGTCTGTAGTGGGGCTAGAAGACAGGTGAGTCTGACAGGAACTGGAGCGGCTGTTTCAGATCCAGAATAAGGTCAGGGTTATCAATAAAAGCAGAGAGTGGGGGTAACTAAGAGATAAATACCATCGGTGGGTAGTGTTGGTGTAGAGTTTGTCATGTCCGTGAGGTAGAAAGATTTGCTCTGCCCAAGAACCAGATGTCTCTACCCGCCCGAATCAGTCCCTTCATGTAACGATCCTTTTAATCGAAAGTCTGTTTTTCCCCCAGCCAATGCAACCAAGCACAGGGTTCGAAGAGGTGTAGCGCCCACCCCGTCCAGTGTCTCCATTTTCAAGCCGGTCGGTCGCCCAAACCGGTGCCTCCATTTTCAAACCAGTCGCCCGCCTCCATTTTCAAACCAGTCGCCCAAAAAAGGAAGATGAGAGTATAGAATATTAAGTTCATTATGAAATGAAGATGAAAGTCTCACAATTATGTATATCACCTAATCAAACATTCAAAACTATCATAATAAATTTAGTTATTTGTATTGAAAATTTTTTAATATTTTAAATTAATTATGAAATCAAGATAAGAGTATAAGATTTAATATAAACAAAGTGATATTTTGTTATTGTATTAGTTTTTAATAAGTAATAAATTATTGAAATTATACATAATAGATTAAATAAAGTTTTATAATAAATTGAATTATAGTTTGTAATTATAAATAATCTTTATAGTATTTAAGAAAATAAGTATTAAGATCCAATTTTGTTAGTAATCTTTAATTATGAACATAAAACTATTTAGAACTTGTCTCTTAAAGAGTTAGTTGGACAATGCTTAAAGGATTTACGGAATATAGTCATGATCTATAATGTTCAATTATATCCAATTATAGTAGTTAGAGATTTAACATAATAGTGATTAGGGAACATTAATTGGTTGTTTGATCAATGGTTAGAGGAATTGAAAGTTGGTGGATCAATTGTTAGAGGGTGAGTTGGTTAGTGAGTCAATGGTGCACCAATTGTTAGAGGGTGAGTTGGTTAGTGGGTCAATGGTGAGGGGTTAATAAATTAGTGGTTGGAATTATTTTGGGTTTTTGATTTAAGGGGCAATGGGTTGGGTATTAAGAGGTTCATAGTAGTGGGTTGGAATTAGTGGACTACTAGTTTATGTTTAACCTAAATTTATAGGATTAATGTGTTAGGGGTTAGAGGTTTAATGACTTGGTGGTTACATAGGGTCAACACAATTCAATAATTGAAAAAATTAAAAAACTATTGATTAAAATATCTTAATGTTATAATTAAATATCTCATAATATAATTAATAATTATGGAGATGTTATTTTTAAATATTTTTAATATGGTTAAAAAAATGTTTATTACGAATATAAATTAATAATTGTGAATTAAAATAGAAAATATTTATTGTTTAAATTATATATAAATTTGTCCTCCAGGTGTAGTGATGGAGTGTGTTGTTAAGCTACTCCGTGATGTTAAAGTCGTCGGTTCGAAACCTGCGGGGACAAAAAATCCAACCATGTTAAGGGTTGGTAGCCCCTGAGTCGTGGTTTCTCAAGCCACAGGTTAATCGCGTACCCAACAGATTCCGCACAAATTAACAAACAAACAAAAAATTATATATAAATTTAAAATATTTATGAAAAATAATAATTTAATTTATAATAATCCATCCATATAAAATAAGAAAAAGAGATTTAATTCTTAAGTAATTAAATTTATAATGATAATACAAATTTAGGTTTTATTGTAAAATTTACAATAAATTTTAGTTTTAATATAAAGATTGCTATTATTATGAAAGCAATTTCCTACATAGAAAGTTTAAATTTTAATTTAGAGATTGCAATTATTATTATGAAAGCAATTTCTTATAGTAGAAAGTAGTCTTTTTCTACCGATTGCCATAATTATCATGAAAATAATTTTATAAGGGAAAAATAATTATCATGAAAGCAATTTTTAAAGAAAAAAGTAATTTGATGGTAATATTATTTAATTTTTAAATAATTAAATTTATAATAATATGAATTTAAGTTTTATGGTAAAGATTATAATAAATTTAAGTTTTATTTTAAAAATTATAATGATTATTTTGAAAACAATTTCCTAAAATAAAAAATAGTTTGATGCTAAAATAGTTTAATTTTTAAGTAATTAAATTTATAATGGTAATATAAATTTAAGTTTTATTGTAAAGATTACAATAAATTTAGGTTTTATGCATATAGTTAAACCACTATAGTCATGAATTCACTATGGAAAAACTAAAATATGTTTTGAAAAATGGTTACTAAATAATGTAGAAGATTTGCATGTCATGCCCAATGTATATAATTGTTAATTATGTTTTTATTTTTTATTCAATTTATAGTTGGAATTATTCATTCATTAATTTAATTATATTATATTTTTTTAAATTTTTGATGATGGGTGACTTGAACGTATTGTTAATGATTTAATTTATAAGTTTTTTATTATATATTTAAATGTTATTATTTTTTAAAATTTTATTGAACTTGTGTTCTTTTATTATGTTTTTACATAGTGAAGATGAGGAAGGTTCAAAAGATGAAGATGACATTAGCAATAAATCAATAAACTTTTGATGTCAAATTCATTTATTTTTCTTATACATGTACCTAGTGTGGCATTGTACCACTTGTTGATATATAGAAAAAATTACATGGTTATTTTACATTTTAATTTAAAATCTTGTAATCACATTTTTATATATATATATATATGATTTTTTTGCTTTTATGGTCTAAAATTGATTGAAGGTTAGTGCAATAAAATTTCATAATTATGTTTATGGATATATGATTTTTTGTTTTAGTCATGGTGTAAAATTCATTGAATGTTACTGGGGTAGTGCATTTATATATAGATGGTTTTTCTTTTCATGATTAGTATGCTGTGAAATAAACTTATACTAGTTATCAATTTGATCAATAATTAAATATTATAAAAGAAATAATCAATTAAATTAATAAAAACAATTAAATAATCAATAATAATCATATTAATAAAAATAAATAAATAATAAAAATTAAATTAATAATAATAAACAAAATTAATTAAATAATTAATAATAATTTAAGTAGTCAAAATAATAAAATCATTATTACTATCATTCACACTAAAACAACATAATTGTGACACTACAATAATGTTACCATGATGTTAATTTAACAGAAAATTTGTATTGTGTTGCAAAAATGACCCTAAAATGATGCAAAAATAAATTAGTATGTCAATTAGAGGATTCAAACTTGATGCAAAAAGATGTATTTTGATGCTAATAACTAAATTTCATCACTTGATCGATGCTAATAAGACTTATTACAATGCTAATATGAAGTTCATACACCAAATAGATAAAAAAACCACATTTTCAATGCAAAAGAGGCACAAATATGACGATGCAACCTTGTTTTCTAATATTTATTCATGCAAACATGATACAAATTAGATGCACAAATAAAACATACATTAAATATATCGACACAAAAGAAATGCTTAAAGAAACATGTGTTAATGACAATGATGCAAATGCAACATAACTTTGATGCAAAATATGTCACACCCTATTACGTTGTGCAAATTTGATCTACACTGTGAAGCAATGCTAAATGCAACACTACAACCCTTTATAATAGTAGTGTCTACAACGATTTTTTATATATAAGAACCATTAAAGTAATATATACACCAATGTATATTAGATAGAAGAGGAAAATAGTCAGAGCCTATGCATGGAGAAAGAGTTATAACACATTGTCCACTAATATGCGAGAAAGAGAGCCCTTCCTTAGGAGCATAAACAATGTTATTGATATTCAGAGCCTATGCATGGAGAAAGAGTTATAACACATTTTCCACTAATATGCGAGAAAGAGAACCCTTCCTTAGGAGCATAACCAATGTTATTGATAAAGGGTTATATTTATCCAATGCTTTAAAGGCCATGTGAATTAACAACTCAATTGAAACACTTTGAGAATATGGTGATGTACTTGCACCTAGATATTTGTAATACATAGTTTTTGCAACCACATCTTTTTGATACATTATTTTTTCAATCACAAATCACATTTCCTATAAAGGCATTTTGGTGTCTATTGATATATTTTTCAATTTGTTAAAATGTTTTTTTTCCCACCCTTATGAAATCTCCATCCATCATAACAATTAATAATAAGAGGAGGATGAATATTGCTAACAATTCCTCGATCCTAATTTACCGAGCACTCTGAAAACTCTAGTTCGCTTTGATCTGGTTTGCGTGCATAGAATCTGACAATGGGAGGGGGTCACTGTCCCCTCTAGACGATGACATTTAGGGTTTCCATATGATGGTAGCAACATCAGTGAAAGCTTCCAAACCCCAACCATCCCAATTCTTGAAGAAGTTAGCGAAGATTCCCAAGGTCGTCCACCTCCAAGAGGAAGGCACTGGCCTTGTCAGATCACGGTTTAATCGACCATTTCATTATAATACGGTTGTCCCCAAAGACGGTAGCCTCCTGGGTCGAGAAGAATTGGAAGCCCTTGATCAAAGGTACACTCAGTCATTACTTTTGTGGTAGATGATTTTTCACCTTCCTCTTCGAGCTTAAAGAAGATAAAGATCTAATTTTCAGAAGCCAACCATATTTTTTGGGAGCATGAGGAATGTACTTAAACAAATGGACCCTAGAATTTAGTCCAGAAAATGAAATTCCCTTAGTTGCTCCAGTATGGGTTCGCATGCCCCATCTTTCCCTTCATTGTTGGAGCGATGATGCCTTCAGATGCATTGTCTACTCGATAGGTTGATACATTTATTGCACCAAACCAAAGGAAAATATATTCTCATGCACAAGAATATGTGTAGAGTTTGATCTTGATAAAGAAATACCCAAATCAGTGGTGATGTAATATCCCCAATAGGAATATGCTAGATTTACGGTCTAATATAGTTTTGGTTATACTCCTTTCCCAAATACATATGTTGTTAA
>SNQJ01S0043910.1:34721-62890 GCA_010110895.2 Picea sitchensis | reverse complement strand
CTTCTTTTTATGCTTATCTTCTATATGTTGCTTATGTGATTGCATATCAGGTTAGAAACCTGAGAGAATGAGTTCCAATTGTTTCTCTGCTTGAGCCAGGAGATTCCTGCATAGAGTGCAGTTGGATTCCTCTGCATAGGGTGCATCGAGGAGGCTAAGTAGCTGAACCTTTGTTCTCGTTTTCCCAGGGTGAATTGGGATTGTTCAAGTCCTGCAGGTGAGTGCAGGTTGGACGCGAGGCTTAGTAGCAGGCCTAGGTAAAGAAAGCCCGGAAAGACTTCAACACTTTGAAGGTCCTTGAAGTCGGGCACAGGAAGTGCATGAAAGTTCTCTGAAGGAGTCAGAAAGACAAAGCTCAAGAGAGATAGTTCTTTTGTTCCGCTGTGGGAGCCGACTCCAGTGGAGTTCACACAGGGTAAAGGTGGTAGAGTGGAGGATTCTCCAGAGGAAGGGAATCTACGGGTTGAAATCCCCGTGAAGTTCCACGAAGTCCCGAGGACCGTTAGATCGTGGAGGAGATGCACGGAAGATAACCCGTGAGCACAGGTGGAGAAGAGTCAAATTCCATCGGGCTTCGGGGTTTAGACATTCGGGGATTGGTAGGACGAGAGTTTTACACCTCGTGAAATCCCGAGTCGCGATTCACCGAATCAAATCTGAGCTGTTGACCGGAGAAGAGACACGTGGCGCAGGATCCCTGTGGGTCGGGTTTCGGCGTTCGACGTTCCCGGAGGCAAGGGTTCAATCCTTTTGAAATCGCGACAGGAGAACCCCCGAATCAACTAGGGCCGTCGATCTTCAGGAGGACACGTGGCTACCGATCTTGATAAATCGAGATTTGGGGTTTTGCAGGGTCTGTGACCTTGTGCATCAGGAGGCATGAACTCCCGAACCACGAAATCCCAAACGATTGAAAGGAAGACAGGTGTCAAGAAGTAGGTCTCCCCAGGAGATGTCGACACGTGGCATCAGAGAATCGGGGTTGGGGGTTTTGTGATGCAAGTGCATGGTGACCGGTAAAAACGCGATTTCGTGATCCCCGATTGCACGAGGAAAAAAGGTGACGTGGCTGAAGTGGGACCTTGAGAGCGAGGGGAGGACAGGTGTCATCGGACTTCGGGGTTTCGGCGTTTGGGGAATCGGAGTTCTCGACGCCAAGGAGTTCTTGCATCGCGGATTCGCGATCCACGAAATCCCGAAAGGAACGTGGCAGCGTGGGACCCGGAAGTTAGTGGAAGACACATGGAAGCATATCGACACATCGGTGTTCGGGGTTCGAAGGGCAAGTATATCACTGCCTTTCATCTGCCGATTTCCTGATAGGAAAATCCCCGAGACCGAGAGCGTTGACTGTTGACTATTCGGAGTTCGGGTTTCGGAGGTTGGAGCTGTTAGTAAATTGTGTTCGCATGAATCGCGAACCCCCGAGTCGCGATATCCCGATTTTTGAAGGAGTTGATGTGGGTGACTCGTGACTCCCGAGGGAGTTGAAGAGCATTGACTCTTCGGGCCCGTGAGAAACAGAAGGTCCTGGTGGAGCGGCTCACTCGGCGAGGGGCGGGTTGCGTCATCCTTGTACCAATTTGACGATGTGAATTTCTCCTCGATCCTGTTTTTGACTATTTGTTCCTCAAGTTCATTCACATCTACCCATCCTTCTTCCTCCTGAGAACTGTTTATGCCAAGAGCCCTGAAATTGGATTCAACTAAAAGTTTAGCTAAACCCTATCCCTTTACCAATTTGGTCAGTTTAACCTCCAATTCGAACTCTTGAATTTTTGCAAGCCATCTTCCTCTTTTACCATCACTGTCTGCTTGAACCAAGATATCTTTTACAACACTAGTGGGTACATATGCAATCACTTTAGAATGTAAAACATAAGCTCTGAAAGCTTTCAATGCTTTTAACATAGCATATGCTTTCTTTTCCATTATATTATATTTGAGTTCAGCATCTCGGAGACTTTTTCTAAAGAAGGCCATCGGTTGTTCGAAACCTTCTTCGTTCTTCTGAAGGAGTACAACAACAAGCATGTGTTCAGAGGTAAATGAAAAAATAAGAAAATCTTTGAGATAATTGGGACTCACTAGTACTGGTGCCTCACTTATAATCTTCTTAATATGAGCAAAGGATGCTTTAGCTTCTATTGTCCATTTTACTTCACTGTTTTTTCTGAGCATATCTGTAATCAATTTAACAATTTCAGCGAAGTTAGGAATAAATCTTCTCAAGAAATATATTTTTCCTAAAAATGATTGAATTTCTTTCACATTCCTAGGAATAGCTATTGTATCTGTAGCCTCTACTCTTTTAGGGTCAATCCTGATTCCATTTCAGGATACGATGTGACCCAACAACTTGCCTTCTTGCATAGCGAAATGAGACTTTTTAGGATTTAAGGATAGACCAAACCTGCGGCATTTTTCAAACGTTTGTTTGAGATGAATCATATAGTTTTCGTCTGATTTAGAAAAAACAGTAAGATCATCCAAATAGATGACTACAAACTTGTCCTCTTCGCCAATGAAAGCAATATCCATTGCGCGTTGAAAAGTAGCACCTGCATTCATTAGTCCAAACAACATTTTATCATACATAAACGTGCCCCAAGGAGTGGTAAATGTAGTCTTTTCTTTATCAAGATCACTGATGGCAATTTGATTATAACCTGAAAATCCATCAATCATTGACATTCTATTAGCCCCTACTACTTTTTCAAGAACATGGTCCATTTTAGGTAGAGGATAATTATCTTTGAGAGAAGATTTATTAAGATTCCTGAAATAAACACATGTCTGATTTCCCCATTTTTCTTTCTAACTGGGACCAGATTAGCTACCCAATCAGAATATCTTAGGGGTACAATTATCTTAGCGTCCATAAGTTTTTTGACTTCTCGTTCGATAACATGTAATAAAATAGGGTTAAATTGTCGGAGTTTTTGTTTAAAAGGTTTGACACCTGGTTTGAGAGGTATTTTATGTTCAATCATAGAAGTGTCATATGTTTTCAGTTCTTCATACGACCATGCGAAAACATATTTATATTTTCTTAACAACTTCGTGTATTTATTTTTGTTTTCTGTTGATAAATATTTGGATAGTTTAACCATTCGGGGGTTATCTTCAGTTCCTATATTACAATCTTCAACCTCCTCTAGTTGGGGTTGTAGAGTAGTTTTAGAAGGGATATCATCTTGATTAAAAAGTCTTTCCAAAGGGATTAGACCCTTGGGTATTTGGTTGTTCTTGAGAACAAGAATTCGGTGGTTTGCAATTTTATCATGAAATTCTTTAGAATCCTCCCCTTCTTGCATGATCCAAATAGGATCATTTTGATTTTCTTGATCGGTATGCATTTATGCAAATTCATCTAATGATTCTAGAAACTTTCGAAGCTGCTCATCATCTTCAAAAACCTGCCAATGTTGTATGTTATTTTGTATTGAAGGGCAATGTCTCATTTGTATATGATATTTTAATTTAAAAGCAGTCGAGGGTGTAAAAGTTGATGCAGCTTTGGCTAAAGAATCAGCCTGTTGATTCTCGGATCTTGGGACGAAATGAAAATTCACAATGTGAAGAAGTTCTCGATTAAATCCCAGACACAATTCCTATAGGACCGTAATCTAGGATGCTTAGCCTGATACTGCTGATTCACCTATTTTATAATTAACTCTGCATCACCAAAGACTTCGAGTTTCTTAATTTTCATCCTTCTAGCAACTTCTAATCCTAACACTAAAGATTCATACTCGCATACATTGTTTGTACAATCTACATTCCACTGGAGCCTATATGAAAAAGGAATAACAAATTGATCGTCGGGAGCCATAAGAAGTTCTCCTGCCCTGGCTCCAAGGTAAGATGAAGCACCATCAAAATACATTTTCCATACACCAGTACTATATGCATTTTTCTCTATTTCTTTTTTTTTCAATTTTTTCTTCTATACATTTATCGTCTACATCTACTTCAAAGTCGTCATCTAAAGATAATATACAATTTCCTAAATCTTGGTTGGCAATATAAACTGGATGATTGTTGGGGTTTTTTGGGTCACCTACAGTAAATGCCAACCTAGTCTCTCTGTAAAGACGAGTGTATTGACCTCCGAAAACTGGAATTGTAGCATATGTCATATCTAGTTGGAGAGATCCTCCAAGATTGGCGCCCCATGATCTAGATAAAAGCATACCATACTTTTGGGGAATGTCAGCGACTACTACATCCATAAGAATACTTTTAGCAGGTATTTGAGCCAAACCTACCACTAGGTCTTTAATCATACCTATGCATTTTACTTTCCTCGAATCGAAAGAATATAAATCACCATAGGGTCTTGTGATTTCAAGACCAAGTTTTTCCATTATTTCCTTTGGCATAACATTGTGGGAAGCTCCGGAATCCAACATACAGTTATGGAGAAGGTGGTCAAACAGGGTTAACGTAATATAAAAAGGAGCCACTGTGTCTCTTGCACCTTCGACGTGTGGACCGAAGACTAAGATAGGTTTGTCAGCCTCTAAGTTGATAGTGTCAGCCTGGCTTTCATCTTCAGAAAAATTAATCATTTTGGCAATTTGTTTTCTATATATGGGATTTTTAGCTAACTCAACAAGGGGAATAGGAATTTTGATTTTATTTATTTCATTTTCCAAATTAAAGTTTCCTAGAGCCTTCTCATTTTCGATGTTTGGGGCTTCCATGCCTTTCTTTTCAGTTTTACGTTGAGATGTGACCTTGTTTTCATTTATAGGAGCTTGTGTCTTCACAGAGAGTGTTCCTACTGGTTCTGACTGTACAGGTTGTGTATCAGCTATGTTTCTTTTTGCAGACTGTTTATCTGCAACTTTTGGAGTTACCTCATCGATTTCGTTTCTTGGAAAATTCTTTTTTGTCGGAACATTTGGGAGATTTTTATTTCTTGGTCTCAAATTATATTTTCCCTGTAGTTCAGCAATAATATCATCTGCAATATTTTGATATGTGAAATCATCAATCATATTATTACTAACTATTCTTCCAATGTACTTTCTTTACTTAAAGATTCTTCATAATCTCGTCTTGATAAATAAGGGGATTTATTATCATTGCCAAGGTTACTAATATCTTCATCGATTTCTTCAAAATCTCCTAAATCTTCCTCTCCGATGTAGTTTTCACTTTTAAAGGGTGTTGGAATTTTTTGATCTTCATTTTTAATTATTTTCTGTGGTCCCTGAGGTTAAGGATTTCTTTGAAAATCTTTTCTGGGGAAATGATCTCTTTTCAATTTCTCTAGCTCCATTTTCAATATATTGTTTGAAAGTTCTCGAATGCCCCTAGCCATCTCTTCTATTCTATCTCCCGAGGATTTTCCTGATCCTGAAGATCCACCTTGCTCTTTAAACTTTTTATTTTCTTTGTTTCTAGTTTCAGTCTTTGCTTTAAGTTTTCCTGATGCCATCATGTTTGATTCAATCTCAAGAACATCATCCTGCATTTTTGTGAGATCTATTGATCTCCTTTCTCTCAATAATAAGGCAAAGTCGGGGTCAAAATCACCAACAAAAGTCACTTTTTCTGCAGGTTGTGAAGGTTTAACCTCAACTGGAATTTTATTATACAACTTATTGAACCTCTGTGTGAATTCTAGAACTGACTCAGAGTTTTTCTTTCTAAGGGATCCGAATTCAGTTAAGTAGTAGAGGTGATCCTTCCTCTCTCCCCATTGTCTAATAAATGCACTTTCAAGTTCTTCATAGAATCTTAAAGATCCAGCTGCTAAGGATCTGAACCAGGTCCTCACCTGTCCCTCGAAAGTTTGAACGAGGAGCCTAGAATAAACATCTTCATGTTCTATTCCGAGTATATCAACAAATTGATCAAAAACGTTTATATGTTCTTGGGCAGTCAAATCACCTTCCCCGGTAAATTTCGAAAGGATTTTCATATAATTCTCGGGGAGATCATGAAGAGGAACGTGAAGAAAAAGGGGAGCATATCTATCAACTACTTTAGAGAAAATCTCGAGAAGCGGTACTTGACCACCTCCGGAGGCACCACCTCCAGCTCCAGCACCTCCTTGTGTAGCCATGGTTAGATTTGGGACTGAAGTTTGGACAGTGTGAGGAGAAGATTCTCAAAAATCTGGAGAAGAAACTTCAGGAAATGAGAAAGTATCGAATGAGGGGGGAAGTGAAAGTGATCTTTCAAGAGTTTCTGATGAGTTTGATTGCGTAAAGTTAGGCTGATCAATAGTATATGTAGATAAAAAGACTTGTTTAAGTGATTTTCATGATTTTAAAATCTTTTCCGGATCGGAGACTGGCGAGGTCTGCTTGCTATCTGGGTTTTTTCTGGTGTTCTTGCAGCTAATATCCAGTTTAGTTATTGTGGAGTCACCAAGTGAAAAATATTTTATCCTTAGAAGGTTTTCTGTCCTTGTTCACTATCAAAAATAGAAAAAGTCAATGTCGTTCTTCCCAGGGAAAAACAATTCTCTTAAGGCTATAAAGCATACCGTCAAGGCATCTGTAAATGATTTGGGAATAAGAAATCAAAGGAAGATTAAAGCAGAATCAATTTCTCAACTGTCTCTATCTTGCTTCCTGTTGTTCTTGGATGTTAATGTCTCGCTCAATAGCAACCCATGAACGTTCTAACTCAACCCGGTTAGTGGTTGTTTGTAAAATAGTATTAAATAAATTCAAGGCAATACTGGTTTGATCCTGAAGGCCCGGTTCAACATTGGGTTGTATGCTACTTGGGACAGTCATGGATGATAAAACTTTATTTGTTTGTAAAAGGATTTTAGTCAATTTGTTACTTCAAATTTTCCAGAGATGAGAATAAGAAAAACAATTTTAAAATTCAAAACAGTAATGTAAACACATTCGAGGCCGTTTCCTGGATTTGTAACAATTTCGAGAATCTTAAAATAACAAACAAACACTAAAGAAAAATATGAGGCTTTAATCAAGAAAAAATCTCATATTTCATTAGACAATGATGAAAGAAAAACAAGGTTTCTAACAAGGGTTAAGTATTAAGGAACAAAAGATGTACAGGTCTTGAAATTACTAAAGCAATTTCAGAGGAAAAACTGTAAATCATTTGACATCCAAACCAATCTGAAAATATAAATCAATGATGTATATAACTTCAAATTGATTACTCGTTAGAAAAACATTGAAAGGAAAAATTCAACAAAGTATACTAAACAAGGTGAAGACACATAGTTACAAATTTGCAGGATCGAGAGTCTCGTTTGTGTTCTATATTCTGATGTATTTTGAAAACTGATATTACAAAATGGCTCTCTCCAAAAATTCCAAAGCCTTTTCTCAGCCTTTAGAAACTATATTTATACATTTTTATCAAAGTTTCTCATTGGTGACTAACCAACTTCCTAATATTTCGGTTACATAAAAATAATGTCAACTGTTTACAATTTCTTTTTAATTTCTAATAATAAAAACATTTAAAAAACTTTTGAGCTTGCGTTGATGAACTTCCTTTTTCTGCATCAATACAATGAACGCATTTCCCTAAAAACTTCACAAAGATCCTGGGAGCATCGGGTATCTCATTTGCTTCAAATGAGAAAAATCTCTTCTGCAATTCGGGCAACCGACTTTCTATCATCCTTTCTGTGAATTTAACAGTTTTCAACTTTAGATTTGAAGTCACCATCCACTTATTGATCTATGTTATATTGATCAATTTAATTTTAGCAATCTCTGTTTTCATTTTCTCCAGCTCTTCTTTTAACCTTAGCTGGTGCTTGGCAATATCAATTTCGCCTAATAATCCAGAACAATCATCTATTCCGATATTCAATGAATCTCTTTCAAAGAGATTGAAGATTCCCTGGCAATCCTCATTAACCTCTCTTGTGATTCGTTTATATTTGGCTAGTTTTGCTTCCCACACTTTTATCATTATGTCCCCTTTAACTTGTTCAAAAATAGATAATTTCTGAGTCTTTTCAATTTCTCCTTTGATGAGAAAGCCACTGCCTTCTGAAAAGTTGTTCTAGATTCTTTCACCTCCCTTTCTTTCTGGAACACATTCTCCAAAGACTTATTTGATTCCTGAAAATAATTCTGGATTACTTCCAGATTCAAGAACACTTTCTGTTGTTTGATAATAGACTCATCCTGATCTGTTAAAGATATTCTCTCTTGCTTTGTTTTTTTATAGTTTGAGTTTGTCTCCAGTTCGAATCCAGAGCCGTAACAGACTCGCTGAACAATTTACTAGCCTTTACCTGAGGAGTAGGCCAGGAGCCTGTCTAATTTGCTTGTATTAGCAGACATAGGACTAAAAGGCCTCATTTTCTGTGTAAAGATAGTAATACTTAGTATGGATTCTCGCTCAGTCTCTTTTATAGATATTAGAAGTTCAGAAGAAGCTAGTACTTCAGGACAGAATTCTGCAAATAGTTTAGAACAAATGTTTTCTCTCAGCAGATCACAAAGTATCAATCATGCAAATATAGAAGAGGTAGAAACCAATCCCCAAGCTGCATGGAAACTACCTGCTATCAATCCCAGTAAAGTATATCAATATTTAAACATGTTCCACCTTAGAGCAATAACCAGAGTCTTTGTGAAGGAATCAATTAGCACAATCCAACAGAATAGCAATGTTACCCAGACCATTTCCCTCTTGAATCCAAAAGAGATACAACAAGAAGCTAAGAGGCATAATACACAGTTCGTACATTTTGGATGCATCAGAATCGATATCAATGCATTAGTCCATAAAGGAATAGATGCCTATGTACTGTGTACTGTAAGAGATTTGACTCATGATAAGTTTACCGATTCTATAATAGGAGGGATAGTAGCTCCATTATCAAATGGACTAGTTTACATTGATTGCTATCCAAACTTTTTTGTTTGTGCTTTTGATGAAACTCTGGGAGATATATTAAAGTTACAAATTAGGACAATAGGATTTAGCATGAATGCTAAACGAACAAACATAGCAATCCAAGCTAGGGGTTGTTTCAGACATACCAATAGCATGTTCCCTGCTGTCTTACATACTCCCAGTAAATATTCTCAAGCTAGTACTCTGGTAGTAACTGATTCCTTAAATCAGAAAGTGGAACATTGTACAATCAAATGGGAAGATTTATCCTTTCCTACAGACTGGGTGATCGATACTCCAAAGATGCCAATTCCAAGAGCCATAACTTTAGCACATATAAAAGAAACCCCTGACTCTGCTATTATCTCCTTTCCTCAGTGGGATACTCCTTCCATTCCTAAACCTAATAGACCTCCTCCTCCTATTCCTTCATTTTTTTTACATCCATCTCTCCAATCTTTAGCTGGACAAATAGGGCAAGTCCCTTTTGCAGTAAAATGTCTTGACTGTGGAGACCTAATTACTTTATCCACACTTTCTGCCTCTATTAAAAACTCAAATGTCCAGTTTGAACATGAGAATCATAATCCCAGAACACATTTTCCACCTCCAGTATCAACCACCAAGGAACAATGCCCACACCCACAGTGTTCTGACATTCCATTTCCCCATGACCATCATGTTTTGGTTATACAAGATTCTCTTTGTACAGAAATAGAAACCAGGCAGAAAAATTATTTTCCTAAAGATATAAAAAGGCCATCTTCTCCTGAAATCAGAAAGTTTCTAAGGATATTCAAAGGATGCAATCAATCTGATGTAAATCCAGACTGGATGAAAAATATGATGAATTGGGATCTATATACGCATCCTAAAGCAAAAGAATTTGACAGAACGACTCCAAATCCAGAGAAGATTAGACTGGCAAATGAATGGAAAAAATTTATGGAAAAAGAAAACTTGTATATATCTTTTTATGAGTGGTATAGTACCAAGCCCTCATCCAAACCCAGCCTAGTTCCCCAAAGGGCTCGTTTGGTGAGTTGTCCTGTTAATACACTTTCAATCTCTGATATAGGGAGAGAGATCAACAAAATAAAGAAAGGAACTAGACAAGAACAGGAAAAGAAAGAAGACAACCTTCAAGTTCAACATCAACAGTATCATGTCTTGATAGAACTGAAAATCCAAGATTTGCATTTCAGACTTAAGACACTGATAGATACAGGTTCTGATTTAAATTTGATAAACAAGCATGTTATACCTGTATCATTATGGGAAAAAACACAAGTCTCTGTCACATGGCTTGGAAATTTTGTGAATAATATTTCTTTCCAGATCCCAGAAGCAATTCTCTGCTTCCAAGACTTCTGCTTAAAAATGAAGTTTCTTTTAGCAAAAATCCCTGTCGCTTGCATCTTGGGTAAACCCTTCCTAGCAATTGTCACTCCTCATGGATCTACTATGATAACTCCTGCTCAGTCAGGATATTTTATAACATTTCCAGAAGGGAAGAAAGTCAAGCTACCTTTCATATCCACTCCAAAACTGTCAGACTTAGTCCAGATCAACCTAATGAAGTCCAAAACTGTCAAAGATCTTCAGAGCCTACAGTCTAAAATTAGAATAAGAGAACAATTGCAAAAGACTGATATCCAAGAAAAAATTATTCTCCTTAAAGAAGAATTTATCAAAGATGTTTGTTCTGAGAATCCTACTGCTTTCTGGAAACAGAAAAAGCATGAAGTATATCTTCCATATAAAGAAGATTATCATGGAAGACCTTGCAAGAGTAGAGCTATCCCCATGAATGCTGAATATCAAAAGATGTGTGCAGAAGAGATTGAGGGATTATTAAAAAGGGATTTGATCAGAGAATCCACTAGCCCCTGGAATTGCTATGGATTTTATGTAAATAAACACTCAAAACAAATCAGAGGGGTCCCTAGACTGGTTGTTAACTACAAACCTCTGAATAAAGTACTAGCAGATGATACGTATCCCATACCAAACAAAAGCAATCTTGTTACAAGAATTGCAAGAGCCAAAGTATTTTCCAAATTTGACCTAAAATCGGGGTTCTGGCAAGTAGCAATACATGAGAAAGACAAGTTCAAGACTGCTTTTAATTTTCCTGCTGGTCACTATGAGTGGAATGTTATGCCATTTGGATTGAAAAATGCACCTGCAAAATTTCAGAGAGTCATGGATGATACTCTCAAGCCATATTTTGATTGGCTTATTGTTTATATAGATGATATTCTGGTCTTCTCTTCTTCTTTAGAACAACATTTCAAGCACCTGAGGATCCTTCTACAAGTAATTAAAAAGGCTGGTCTTGTTTTGTCAAAGAAAAAGATTGAACTGTTCCAAACACAGGTTAAGTTTCTTGGCCATACTATAAAAAATGGACAGATTACTTTGCAAACTCATGCTGTCGAGTTTGCTGATAAATTCCCTGACAAAATTCTTGATAAAACCCAGCTACAAAGGTTCTTAGGCAGCCTCAACTATATTAGCCATTTTTATAAAAAAATGTGCTCAAGATAGGAAAATTCTAAATGACAGACTCAAAAAGGAGCCAACACCATGGACATAGCAACATACCCAAGCAGTCAGAAATATTAAGGCAAAAGTTAAGAATCTGCCTATTCTTCATATTTCTGATGATAATCTTTTAAAGATTGTGGAAACTGATGCCAACAATATAGGATGGGGAGTTGTGCTTAAACAGGTAAATCAAAATAAAAAAGAGGAAGTAATACAATTTGCTTCAGGATTATGGAAAAATACAGAGAAAAATTATTCTACTCTTGATAAAGAAATTAAGGCTGCTCTTAATGCCATACAATAATTTGAAATTTATTTAATCTACAAAAGGTTTATTTTGAGGACTGATGCTGCTGCAATGAACAAAGTTCTCCACAAAGACCTGAAAAATTCAGGGGATCATAAATTTGCTAGATGGCAGGCTCTTTTTAGTAATTTTGACTTTACTATAGAACATATTAAAGGAAGTTCAAATTGCTTGCCTGATTTTTTAAGCAGAGAACACTTACAACCTGCACCTCAGAGTTTGATAATCTCCATTCAATTACGGGAAAATACAGAACATATGGAGAATATTCCTGATTCTCTAAGGTGGGAAGATTATTGTAGCAGATGGGTTCAAAGATGGGGTTTAAGAAGCACTAGGATAATAGCTCCTACTACTCAAACTCTCTATTCAAGTTTAGTTCCAGAAATATAACATAGGAGCAATACTAATATATTATTACCCCTCATAAATCAGGATAACATGAAAGTAGTTGAAGCACAGACTGCCTTAACAAAATTATTTCATGATATAAATTTGATTTGCAATATCAGAAATAGTGAAGAACATCATCAAAAATATTTCTGTTTGAATAGGCCAAGATTGATTTCTCATTGCCCTGAAAGAAATGCAGAAATTATATTCCTCGAAACCAGCTTTACTTATCATGAATATCAAAATTTATGGTGGCAGTTGGTCCAACATGAAGATATTATTTGCTTAATGAAATTTGGATCAGTAAATACTTCTATTGTAGGAAGACCACCAGTCTGGCTAACTAACTGGTGGAAAGACTTTGGAATGAATAAAGAAGAAGCAGAACCAAACATTCTGGCATCCTTTACGCCACTCTATCATGTCAGAGATTTAAATTACCAAGGCCCCAATAATGAAGAAATCCTCCGTATGTTTATTATGAATCATTACCAATGGGGAATAAAATCAAAAACTAGTTTACAGTGGATCAATGGTACGTTGTATATTGTCTGCAAAATCTGTACAAAATCTTGGGATACTTTTCAATATCCTAATAGATTTTCAAGCTTCATTGAAAATGACTAAAGCAAATAATTCATATCTAGATGACCGACAGTGGTGTCATCCGGGTTTCGTGGATTACCGTAACAATCTCCACTCTGTACAAAAAATAAATATATCATAGATATAGTGTTGTCATATTTATCCATGGGAATCTTAGAAACTCGGAGCACTTCTCCGACTTTTGGTGAGGTTTGACCCACATTTCTAAGATACTCACATAATGTGTGTACTCTGGTCGGGGAATCTTGCATGACAACCCCATCAGAATTACTGTTGTATCTACTTTCGGTGATTTGATCAGGGAATCCTACGTGACAACCTTGAAAAATCCTTTATAGTACTCTACTTTCGGTGTGATTTAAAATAAAGTTGTCTGATCGGACAGAGATTCCTGCATGAATGCATCTACTGAATCATAAAAGTAGATTTAGTGGTCGACATCAAGGACCTCTTGTCCTTTCATGTCTGATGCTTCATGATTACTCTTTCCTCCTAAATTATTATATAAGGAGGCAAAGGCGTTCATTTTCAGGCATCGGTCATTAGAGTGATTGTATGAGTCAGTCAGTCTTCTAAGCTTCCATTCTGTCCGAAGCTTCGAGTCATTCTGTCTAGAGTCTGTAAGAGTGAAAGAGCATCCTTCTCAGTCTATTATCAGTGCCTCAAGCACCACTTTGTAATACCGGAGAGCCATTCATGCTCTGATTAATACAAAGTCTTCCGCATATATTTCTCTGATGCTTGTTTATTGCCTATGGTTTATGCGCATATTATAACTTCACTTCATTAGCCTGTATTTGCATCTGCTGTACGTTGGTATGCTTAAGTCTTAGTTGCTCCTCTCGGTTATTAAGGTTAACTGGTACGTGGATAGATCGGCGTCGGTGGATCGGTGGTAGTAAGTCCCGCAAGGCAGGAGGCCGCTTAGGGCAGTTGTAGTCGTGAAGGTTCACCGGAGATCCAGTATAGGCTTCAAATAGAACTGGTGTCAAGAAAACGCTCGATGGACTTCGAGTGGAGGACTTCAAAAAGATAAAGTAAGTAAAGCGGTTAACCCACTGGTATTCGTTCCGGTAGAAGTCGCAGAAATCAGAAGATCAATGGTGAAGGCAGATTGCGCATAGGCAGACCAGACAACTTTATTTTTAATCACACCGAAAGTAGAGTACTATAAAGGATTTGTCGGGGTTTTCACATAGGATTCCCTGATCAAATCATCGAAAGTGGATACAACAGTAATTCTGACGGGGTTGTCATGCAATATTCCCCGACCAGAGTACACACATTATGTGAGTATCTTAGAAATGTGGGTCAAACCGCACCAAAAGTCAGAGAAGTGCTCCGAGTTTCTAAGATTCCCATGGATAGATATGACAACATTATATCTATGATAGATTTATTTTTTGTACAAGGTGGATATTGTTACGGTAATCCAAGAAACCCGGATGACACCACTGTTGGCCATCAAGACATGAATTATTACATAGTAGAATTTATTGGTAAACCCATGGAAAACCATTATTCAAACGGATGATCTTTAAAATGATGAAAATAGTAAGGATCCCAATGCTGGGTGTATAATTCTCGGAATAATTCTAGATCCCTGTTGTAAAGCTCATTGTAGCTGTCACCTTGGTGGAGTAAAAAATTTATTTGTATGATCCATGGATGTTTTTCCCTGACAAACATCATTTTGTATTCGTCTTCAGAAAATAAGTCAGAAATAGTGTTTAAAGTTCTGTTATGGAAAAGGAACATCCTTCCAGTTTCTGTTACTTTTGGATTAATACCAACAGGATTTAATCCAAACTGATTCCACCAGTCCATCAACCATTCTGGTTCTTCCCATTCTCTAAATGAATGGGCGAACTCAATCATGCAATAATAATACTTAAACCTTCTAGTCCATTGGCAAACATTAAACCACATTGTTTTATATTGCTGATAATCCATGCCAAATAGTGTTTCATTTGGATCTTGATTAGGCCAGTCTGAGATGGCCCACATTCTGTTGATTTGGAAGGATTGGTAGGCTAAAGCTGAAGTCCAACTCCTTATATAATGATCATACCATTGTGTATTTACTGATGCCAGTCTACTTAAATCTCCCATTACAATAAGTCTTTCTCTAGAGGAAATGGTTATAGGTTGATGTATTTGACCCAAAACATGTTGAGGAGGGAGGACAATAATACTTGTGTTTGTAGAAAATCCTAGCAAACCAACCTCAATTTTTTCGGAAGATCTTAACATCCAAGAAGGTTTCCAATTTTCTTTGAATACTACCCAAGGGGTAGTATCACTATAATACTCAGTTACTGGAGCATTTCTTTCATGATCAAAACCTTCAACAATAACCATACTTTTCTTGTAGAAGGAAATTTGCATATGGGGCTCAAAAATAAAAGGGAATTCAATTTGTTTAGGAGGAGTATGCCCTATCTTAGGCATGGTTATGAAATACCCAAGTTGTTTACCAGAAAAATTGCATGATCCATGAGGTTCTACTGCTGACAAGAAAGGAGTACCCAGAATGCAGTCAACAGGTAAATTTGAAATATGGAACCTCATCCCTAAACCATATTCTTCGAGGAGCAAAGTACCTCGAGGGACTTCATATTGGAAATCTGTATTAAAATTTCCCAATACAGTAGCAGATCCGAAACTTGGAGCCCAATACTTTGTAGGAATGATATCTTTGTGTAACAAATTTATATCAGACCCAATATCTAGAAGAGCTATTAACGTAAATATTTCCTGACAAATTTCCAACTGGATTTTAACATAATATTTCTGGTATTTGATAGGTAGGACTTGCATTCCTGGCATGCCCTGCATTTCTGCTGTAGTTGGATCCTGTATGATTGTTTCAAATGGAGCATCTTCTAGTGGAGGAGGCAATGAATCTAGTCTATCTTTTATTTCTTTTATTTCTTGCCTTGTGCAAGAATCCACTGGATAGCTAATTTCAATATCCTTCTATCTGTCTGAGTTTTTCCCTAATTTCAGAAACTTCTTTTCTACGAGAGGAGATTTCTTTTGCAAGGTCTGTAACAGAGATATTCTGCAACTTGGGTTCTCTATTAAACTTAATGTAGGTCTTAGTGTTTTTATCAAATGAGGCATCTAGGAATAGAGGTTGTCTTCTGGGAATGTCATATCCTTTTCCCTTCTGTTCAACCTTTACAGTTTTAATGAATGTTTCTAGCAGAGAATTTTTCATATCTCCTTCAGGAAGACCTTTAATCTGGGCAAGTATTTGATCTTCTTGATCTCCTGTATTATTAAACATGCAGACTTTTAATTTTTCTATCTGTACAGATTCTGAACCAGAGTCAAAACTTTCTTTACTACTGGTACAAGTCCAGTAATTTGGATTACTGCAATTGCAGGAGTGATTTATCATAATTTCTTCATCTGGACTAGTTTCCCATTGTGATGTTTCTGTAGATGAAGAACAACAACCCTCTCTGAGGAGATGAACTTCAGGCTTCGGCCTATGAGGTTTATAAGGGAAAGAATTTGTATCATGAGTCTGGGACCCACATCTATTGCATTGTAGTCTAAGGACTACTTGTTTCTTTTCTTGGGCTTATTTTTCCCTTTGCTCAGAAGCCTTTGCTTTTGTTCTCCTGGAAGCATCATTATCAGGACATTCATGTGCATAATGTCCATTTTTCCTATAGATCCAGCACTTAATTTGTTGTTTAGCCTCATGTCTATGGTTTTTGAGCTTGATATCATGAGGCTCGAAATAATGAGTGTTTGGAACATACCTATATATGGCTGGAAATTTTCTGCCCTTTTCTTTTCTAATTTCTTTAGGCTTTTTCTTTCTTCTAGTAGTAGGCTTGGTTAAATATAGGCCATATTGTTTACAAATAGACTTTTGATCAGGCAGATAAGAGGACTTTGAGACAAAATTCTGAATTTTCTTTATGGTGCAAAGTCCTATCAGGGCTTTTGTAATGGTAGAATAGATTTCTCCCCAAGTGTAGGTTTCATAAGGGAGTTTAAAAGTATCTTCCATTTTTAGATATTCGACAAACTTGCTAGGAAGAGATGCCATATATACTTGTTTCCACAGTAAATTTTTGCTGTCTTTGACTTCGAAGATCCTTTGAGTCCATTGTTTATGAAATTGTTCATATTCGGACATCTTTCTGCATTTCATATTCATCAGAACAATTTCATGTTTATCAGCAATTTCTGTTTCTGTCCCACACCAATGTTCAAGTATTAAAGTGGTGAGGGCTCCTATCATATTATTTATAGGATTCCCATCAGAATGATAAACTATATGCCCCTCTTCATTCTTTAAGGTTTCTTCTTCCATCGTACTGATCATAAGAGGAGAAGATACTACCTCCCACCATTTGCTCAATGTTCCAGTAAAGCATTGAATAAGAGTTTTGCATGCTTCTATTTCACTTTTGCCTTTCATACACATGATTTTATAAGAAACATACATACTGTCAATCATTTGTCAGATCTAAGCAATAGACAGGTTATCAATATTCCATTCCTGAAACCAGTCATCAACAAAGGTTTGGGATTCAGGGATTTTTCCTTTTCCCATGAGATCAGGAGCAGCTGGTCTAGATGAATGGGCTGGGATGTTTTCAAAGGAAGGTCTTCTGATGGTTACTAGAGAATGAACATTTTCTGAATTTTTCTTTGAGCTTTCTGGTTCATCTTCTTCAGGGGGAAAGAAAAAGGGAGATCTTTTAGTGACTTCATTTTCAGAAGGTTTAGTAATGGAGAAAGTATATATATACAAGGATTGGGAAGAAGAAATGAAGAAGGAATAGGCTTGTTGGTTTGGCTAGGTTTTCTTTTAAGCTCTGTTAAGGATTTGCCTATTTCTGTAAGAGCAGTCCCTAATCCTTCCATCACTTCTTCATGATTTCTATTAGATTCTCTTGCTCTGTAAGAGATTTCTAATAGAGTCAAATCAACTTTATCATTTACATTTATGACCTGTTCTTGGATCTGGCCTACTGCATGGACAATAGTATTAGTAGAGACTTGCAGATCCATGATTTGTTCCTTCTTATTATAGTCATTTGTTATATATATCTGAGTAGCCATGCCGCTTAAAGCAGTGTTTGTCCAATTTAACTGTTCTGAGACTGATTGGACTCTTTTATCTATCCTAGATAATTGGTTGGCTTCATCATATAATAAAGGAATAATTATGGCTTGCTTAGAGCTATCTTCCAAAATAATCCCTTTAAACGGAGGAAAAGTAGTATTTGTTTCAACAGAACTTCCGTCTAAACTTTTCCATTGGTGTCTAGGAGACTCAGAGCTTTCTCCTACCATTTGGACTATAGGGGCTATATACAATTTTCTCCATTCAAAGAAGGAGACCCAACAATTTTCTTTAGTCATATATTCCTTCCATAATTTTGACAATCTTTGTTTTTCCTTTTCTGGAGTACTATTGTCAAATTCCTGAGATTCAGGATTTGTAAACAAATCCCAATTTGTCATTTTCTTAATCAATTCTTCAGGCAAAGATCCTTTTTCACAGCCAGTCATGACTGTAAGATATTTTTGGATTTCTTCTACAGAGGGTTTTTGTATATTATTAGGCAAAGGATTTGAGAATTTGCATTCGGGTATAACAGTATCACACTGTTCTATATATCCTAAGCCATATTTAGGGGAATTTGGTGTTCTCATTCCTCTGTAAATTTCTCTGATTCTAGGATCTAAGGATTCAATGGAAGGCATGTAGTGAATCATAAAACATGAAGTAGACTCAGATGACTTTAAAGTATTTTTTGCAGATCTATAAGATACGAAAGAATCCATACTAAGTATTACTATCTTTACACAGAAAGGGAGGGATTTTAGTCTTATGTCTGCTAATACAAGCAAATTAGACAGGCTCCTAGCATACTCCTCAGGTAAAGACTAGTAAACTGTTCAGTGAGTCTGTTACGGCTTTGGATTCGAAATGGAGACAAACTCAAGCTATAAACAAACAAAGCAAGAGAAAATAGCTTTAACAGATCAGGATGAGTCTGTTATCATACCCGGGGCAAAAATGAAGTCATGGCTCTGATACCATTTGTAAAGCAGGGGCCTCCTCTGTCAAAGTATGAAGCTTGTTGATTGATTCTTGCCTATGTGCAATTTCCCTTCACCATTGATCTTCTGATTTCTGCGACTTGTCAGAGTATGAAGCTTGCTGATTGATTCTTGCCTATGCGCAATCTCCCTTCACCATTGATCTTCTGATTTCTGTGACTTCTACCAGAACGAATACCGACGGGTTAACCGCTTTACTTACTTTATCTTTTTGAAGTCCTCCACTCGAAGTCCATCGAGTGTTTTCTTCACACCAGTTCTATTTGAAGCCTATACTGGATCTCCGACGAACCTTCACGGCTACAAATTCCCTAAGCGGCCTCCTGCCTTGCGGGACTTACTACCACCGATCCACCAACACCGATCTATCTACGTACCAGTCAACCTTAATAACCAGGAGGAGCAACTAAGACTTAAGCATACCAACGAACAACAGATGCAAATACAGGCTAATTAAGTGAAGTCATAATATGTGCATAAACCATAGGCAATAAACAAGCATCAGAGAAATATATGCGGAAGAATTTGTATTAATTAGAGCATGAATAGCTCTCGGGTATTACAAAGTGGTGCTTGAGGCACTGATAACAGACTGAGCAGGATGCTCTTTCACTCTTACAGACTTTAGATAGAATGACTCAAAGCTTCGGACAGAAGGGAAGCTTAGAAGACTGACTGAATCATACACCATTTGTAGAGCAGGGGCCTCCTCTGTCATCGTATGAAGCTTGCTGATTGATTCTTGCCTATGCACAATCTCCCTTCACCATTGATCTTCTGATTTCTGTGACTTCTGCCAGAACGAATACTTGCGGGTTAACCGCTTTACTTACTTTATCTTTTTGAAGTCCTCCACTCGAAGTCCATCGAGCGTTTTCTTCACACCAGTTCTATTTGAAGCCTATACTAGATCTCCGATGAACCTTCATAGCTACAACTGCCCTATGCGGCCTCCTGCCTTGCGGGACTTACTACCACCGATCCACCGATGCCGATCTATCCACGTACCAGTCAACCTTAATAACCGGGAGGAGAAACTAAGACTTAAGCATACCAATGAACAACAGATGCAAATACAGGCTAATGAAGTGAAGTCATAATATGCGCATAAACCATAGGCAATAAACAAGAATCAGAGAAATATATGCGGAAGACTTTGTATTAATCATAGCATGAATAGCTCTCGGGTATTACAGAGTGGTGCTTGAGGCACTAATAACAGTCTGATCAGGATGCTCTTTCACTCTTACAGACTCTAGACAGAATGACTTGAAGCTTCAGACATAAGGGAAGCTTAGAAGACTGACTGACTCATACAATCACTCTAATGACCGATGCCCGAGAATGAACTCCTTTGCCTCCTTATATAATAATTTAGGAGGAAAGAGTAATCATGAAGAACTAGACATGAAAGGATAAGAGGTCCTTCATGTCGACCACTAAATCTACTTTTATGATTCGGCAGATGCATTCACGCATGAATCTCTGTCCGATCAGACAATTTTATTTTAAATCACACCGAAAGTAGAGTACTATAAAGGATTTGACGGGGTTGTCACGTAGGATTCCCTGATCAAATCACCGAAAGTAGATACAACAGTAATTCTTACGGGGTTGTCATGCAATATTCCCCGACCAGAGTACACACATTATGTGAGTATCTTAGAAATGTGGGTCAAACCGCACCAAAAGTTGGAGAAGTGCTCCGAGTTTCTAAGATTCCCATGGATAGATATGACAACACTATATCTATGATAGATTTATTTTTTGTACAAGGTGGATATTGTTACGGTAATATACGAAACCCGGATGACACCACTGTCGGCCATCAAGACATGAATTATTACATAGTAGAATTTATTGGTAAACCCACGGAAAACCATTATTCAAACGGATGATCTTTAAAATGACGGAAATAGTAAGGATCCCAATGCTGGGTGTATATTTCTCGGAATAATTCTGGATCCCTGTTGTAAAGCTCATTGTAGTTGTCACCTTGGTGGAGTAAAAACTTTTTTTGTATGATCCATGGATGTTTTTCCCTGACAAACATCATTTTGTATTCGTCTTCAGAAAATAAGTCAGAAATAGTGTTTAAAGTTCTATTATGGAAAAGGAACATCCTTCCAGTTTCTGTTACTTCCGGATTAATACCAACAAGATTTAATCCAAACTGATTCCACCAGTCCATCAACCATTCTGGTTCTTCCCATTCTCTAAATGAATGGGTGAACTCAGTCATGCAATAATAATACTTAAACCTGCTAGTCCATTGGCAAACATTAAACCACATTGTTTTATATTGCTGATAATCCATTCCAAATAATGTTTCATTTGGATCTTGATTAGGCCAGTCTGAGATGGCCCTCATTCTGTTGATTTGGAAGGATAGGTAGGCTAAAGCTGAAGTCCAACTCCTTACAGAATGATCATACCATTGTGTATTTATTGATGCCAGTCTACTTAAATCTCCCATTTCAATAAGTCTTTCTCTAGAGGAAATGGTTATAGGTTGATGTATTTGACCCAAAACATGTTGAGGAGGGAGGACAATAATACTTGTGTTTGTAGAAAATCCTAGCAAACCAACCTCAATTTTTTCAGAAGATCTTAACATCCAAGAAGGTTTCCAATTTTCTTTGAATACTGCTGAAGGGGTAGTATCACTATAATAATTAGTTACTGGAGCATTTCTTTCATGATCAAAACCTTCAACAATAACCATACTTTTCTTGTAGAAGGGAATTTGCATATGGGGCTCAGAAATAAAAGGGAATTCAATTTGTTTAGGAGGAGTATGCCCTATCTTAGGCATGGTTATGAAATACCCAGGTTGTTTACCAGAACAATTGCATGATCCATGAGGTTCTACTGCTGACAAGAAAGGAGTACCCAGAATGCAGTCAACAGGTAAATTTGAAATATGGAACCTCATCCCTAAACCATATTATTCAAGGAGCAAGGTACGTCGAGGGACTTCATATTGGAAATCTGTATTAAAATTTCCCAATCCAGTAGCAGATCCGAAACTTGGAGCCCAATACTTTGCAGGAATGATATATTTGTGTAACAAATTTATATCAGATCCAGTATCTAGAAGAGCTATTACCATAAAGATTTCCTGACAAATTTCCAACTGGATTTTAACATAATATTTCTAGTATTTGATAGGTAGGACTTGCATTCCTAGCATGCCCTGCATTTCTGTTGTAGTTGGATCATGTATGATTGTTTCAAGTGGAGCATCTTCTAGTGGTGGAGGCAATGAATCTAGTCTATCTTTTATTGCTTTTATTTCTTTCCTTGCCCAATAATCCACTGGATAGATAATTTCAATATATCCTTCTATCTGTTTGAGTTTTTCCCTAATTTCAGAAAATTCTTTTCTGAGAGAGGAGATTTCTTTTGCAAGGTCTGTAACAGAGATATTCTGCAACTTGGGTTCTCTTTTGAACTTAATGTAGGTCTTAGTGTTTTTATCAAATGAGTCATCTAGGAACAAAGGTTGTCTTCTGGGAATGTCATATCCTTTTCCCTTCTGTTCAGCCTTTACAGTTTTAATGAATGTTTCTAGCAGATAATTTTTCATATCTCCTTCAGGAAGACCTTTAATCTGGGCAATCATTTGAGCTTCTTGATCTCCTGTATTATTAAACATGCAGACTTTTAATTTTTCTATCTGTACAGATTCTGAACTAGAGTCAGAAGTTTCTTTACTACTGGTACAAGTGCAGTAATTTGGATTACTGCAATTGCAGGAGTGATTTATCATAATTTCTTCATCTGAACTAGTTTCCCATTGTGATGTTTCTGTAGATGAAGAACAACAACCCTCTCTGAGGAGATGAACTTCAGGCTTCGGCCTATGAGGGTTATAAGGGAAAGAATTTGTATCATGAGTCTGGGACCCACATGTATTGCATTGTAGTTTAAGGACTACCTGTTTCTTTCTTGGGCTTCTTTTGCCCTTTGCTCAGTAGCCTTTCCTTTTGTTCTCCTGGAAGCATCATTATCAGGACATTCATGTACATAATGTCCATTTTTCCCACAGATCCAACACTTAATTTGTTGTTTAGCCTCATGTCTATGGGTTTTGAGCTTGATATCATGAGGTTCGAAATAATGAGTGTTTGGAACATACCTATATTTGGCTGGAAATTTTCTGCCCTTTTCTTTTCTAATGTCTTTAGGCTTTTTCTTTCTTCTGGTAGTAGGCTTGGTTAAATATAGGCCATATTGTTCACAAATAGACTTTTGATCAGGAAGATAAGAGGACTTTGAGACAGACTTCTGAATTTTCATGCTAGTGCAAAGTCCTATCAGGGCTTTTGTAATGGTAGAATATATTTCTCCCCAAGTGTAGGTTTCATAAGGGAGTTTAAAAGTATCTTCCATTTTTAGATATTCGACAAACTTGCTAGGAAGAGCTGCCATATATACTTGTTTCCAAAGTAAATTTTTGTTGTCTTTGACTTCAAAGATCCTTTGAGTCCATTCTTTATGAAATTGTTCATATTCGGACATCTTTCTGCATTTCATATTCATCAGAACAATTTCATGTTTATCAGCAATTTCTGTTTCTGTCCCACACCAATGTTCAAGTATTAAAGTGGTGAGGGATCCTATCATATTATTTATAGGATTCCCATCAGAATGATAAACTATATCCCCCTCTTCATCCTTTAAGGTTTCTGCTTCCATCTTACTGATCATAAGAGGAGAAGATACTACCTCCCACCATTTGCTCAATGTTCCAGTAAAGCATTGAATAAGAGTTTTGCATGCTTGTATTTCACTTTTGCCTTTCATACACATGATTTTATAAGAAACATACATCCTGTCAATCATTTGTCTGATCTGAGCAATAGACAGGTTATCAATATTCCATTCCTGAAACCAGTCATCAACAAAGGTTTGGGATTCAGGGAGTTTTCCTTTTCCCATGAGATCAGGAGCAGCTGGTCTAGATGAATGGATTGGGATGTTTTCAAAGGAAGGTCTTCTGATGGTTACTAGAGAATGAACATTTTCTGAATTTTTCTTTGAGCTTTCTGGTTCATCTTCTTCAGGGGGAAAGAAAAAGGCAAATATTTTAGTGACTTCCTTTTCAGAAGGTTTATGTACAGGAGAAAGTATAGATATACGAGGATTGGGAAGAAGAAATGGAGGAATAGGATTGTCGGTTTGGCTAGGTTTTCTTTTAATCTCTGTTAAGGATTTGCCTATTTCTGTAAGAGCAGTCCCTAATCCATCCATCACTTCTTCATGATTTCTATTAGATTCTCTTTCTCTATAAGAGATTTCTATTAGATTCTCTTTCTCTATAAGAGATTTCTAATAGAGTCGAATCAACTTTATTATTTACATTTATGACCTTTTCTTGGATCTGGCCTACTGCATGGAAAATAGTATTAGTAGAGACTTGCAGATCCATGATTTGTTCCTTCTTAGCATAGTCATTTGTTATATATATCTGAGTAGCCATGCCTCTTAAAGTAGTGTTTGTCCAATTTAATTTTTTTGAGACTGATTGGACTCTTTTATCTATCCCAGATAACTGGTTGGCTTCATCAGATAATAAAGGAATAGCTCTGGCTTGCTTAGAGCTATCTTCCAAAATAATCCCTTTAAACGGAGGAAAAGTAGTATTTGTTTCAACAAAACTTTCGTCTAAACTTTTCCATTGGTGTCTAGGAGACTCAAAGATTTCTCCTACCATTTGGACTATAGGGGATATATACAATTTTTTCCATTCAAAGAAGGAGATCCAACAATTTTCTTTAGTCATATATTCCTTCCATAATTTTGACAATCTCTGTTTTTCCTTTTCTGGAGTACTATTATCAAATTCCTGAGATTCAGGATTTGTAAACAAATCCCAATTTGTCATTTTCTTAATCCATTCTTCATGCAAAGATCCTTTTTCACAGCCAATCATGACTGTAAGATATTTTTGGATTTCTTCTACATAGGGTTTTTGTATATTGTTAGGCAAAGGATTTGAGAATCTGCATTCGGGTATAACAGTATCACACTGTTCTATATATCCTAAGCCATATTTAGGGGAATTTGGTTTTCTCATTCCTCTGTAAATTTCTCTGATTCTAGGATCTAAGGATTGAATGGAAGGCATGTAGTGAATCATAAAACAGGAAGGAGACTCACATGACTCTAAAGTATTTTTTGCAAATCTATAAGATACGAAAGAATCCATACTAAGTATTACTATCTTTACACAGAAAAGGAGGGCTTTTAGTCTTATGTCTGCTAATACAAGCAGATTAGACAGGCTCCTGGCCTACTCCTTAGGTAAATACTAGTAAACTGTTTAGCGAGTCTGTTACGCCTCTAGATTCGAACTTGAGACAAACTCAAACTATAAACAAACAAAGCAAGAGCGAATAGCTTTAACAGATCAGGATGAGTCTGTTATCATACCCGGGGCAAAAATGAAGTCATGGCTCTAATGCCAACCATTTGTATAGCAGGTGCCTCCTCTGTCAGAGTATGAAGCTTGCTGATTGATTCTTGCCTATGCGCAATCTCCCTTCACCATTGATCTTCTGATTTCTGCGACTTCTGCCAGAACGAATACTGGCGGGTTAACCGCTTTACTTACTTTATCTTTTTGAAGTCCTCCACTCGAAGTCCATCGAGCATTTTATTCACACCAGTTCTATTTGAAGTCTATACTGGACCTCCGACGAACCTTCACAGCTACAACTTCCCTAAGAGACCTCCTACCTTGCGGGACTTACTACCACCGATCCACCGACGCCAATCTATCCACGTACCAGTCAACCTTAATAAATGGGAGGAGAAAATAAGACTTAAGCATACCAACGAACAACAGATGCAAATACAGGCTAATGAAGTGAAGTCATAATATGCGCATAAACCATAGGCAATAAACATGCATCAGAGAAATATATGTGGAAGACTTTATATTAATCAGAGCATGAATAGATCTCGGGTATTACAGAGTGGTGCTTGAGGCACTGATAACAGACTGAGCAGGATTCTCTTTCACTCTTACAGACTCTAGACAGAATGACTCGAAGCTTCGGACAGAAGGGAAGCTTAGAAGACTGACTGACTCATACAATCACTCTAATGACCGATGCCCGAAAATGAACGCCTTTGCCTCCTTATATAATAATTTAGGAGGAAAGAGTAATCATGAAGCATCGGACATGAAAGGATAAGAGGTCCTTCATGTCGACCACTAAATCTACTTTTATGATTCGGCAAATGCATTCACGCAGGAATCTCTGTCCGATCAGACAACTTTATTTTAAATCACACCGAAAGTAGAGTACTATAAAGGATTTGTTGGGGTTGTCACGTAGGATTCCCTGATCAAATCACCGAAAGTAGATACAACAGTAATTTTGATGGGGTTGTCATGCAAGATTCCCCGACCAGAGTACACACATTATGTGAGTATCTTAGAAATGTAGGTCAAACCTCACCAAAAGTCGGAGAAGTGCTCCGAGTTTCTAAGATTCCGATGGATAAATATGACAACACTATATCTATGATAGATTTATTTTTTGTACAAAGTGGAGATTGTTATGGTAATCCACGAAACCCGGATGACACCACTGTCGGTCATCTAGACATGAATTATTTGCTTTAGTCATTTTCAATGAAGCTTGAAAATCTATTAGGATATTGCAAAGTATCCCAAGATTTTGTATAGATTTTGCGGACAATATACAACGTACCATTGATCCGTTGTAAACTAGTTTTTGATTTTATTCCCCATTGGTAATGATTCATAATAAACATATGAAGGATTTCTTCATTATTGGGGCCTTGGTAATTTAAATCTCTGACATGATAGAGTGGCGTAAAGGATGCCAGAATGTTTGGTTCTGCTTCTTCTTTATTCATTCCAAAGTCTTTCCACCAGTTAGTTAGCCAGACTGGTGGTCTTCCTGCAGTAGAAGTATTTACTGATCCAAATTTCATTAAGCAAATAATATCTTCATGCTGGACCAACTGCCACCATAACTTTTGATATTCATGATAAGTAAAGCTAGTTTCTGGGAATATAATTTTTGCATTTCTTTCAGGCCATTGAGAAATCAATCTTGGCCTATTCAAACAGAAATATTTTTGATGATGTTCTTCACTATTTCTGATATCCCAAATCAAATTTATATCATGAAATAATTCTGTTAAGGCAGTCTGTGCTTCAACTGCTTTCCTGTTATCCTGATTTATGAGGGGTAATAATATATTATTATTGCTCCTATGTCTTATTTCTGGAACTAAACTTGAATAGAGAGTTTGAGTAGTAGGAGCTATTATCCTGGTGCTTCTTAAACCCCATCTTGGAACCCATTTGCTACAATAATCTTCCCACCTTAGAGAATCGAGAATATTCTCCATATGTTCTGCATTTTCCCATAATTGAATGGAGATTATCAAACTCTGAGGTGCAGGTTGTAAGTGTTCTCTGCTTAAAAAATCAGGCAAGCAATTTGAACTTCCTTTAATATGTTCTATAGTAAAGTCAAAATTACTAAAAAGAGCCCGCCATCTAGCAAATTTATGATCCCCTGAATTTTTTAGGTCTTTGTGGAGAACTTTGTTCATTGCAGCAGCATCAATCCTCAAAATAAACCTTTTGTAGATTAAATAAATTTCAAATTTCTGTATGGCATTAAGAGCAGCCTTAATTTCTTTATCAAGAGTAGAATAATTTTTCTCTGCAGTTTGCCATAATCCTGAAGCAAATTGTATTACTTCCTCTTTTTTCTTTTGATTTACCTATTTGAGCACAGCTCCCCACCCTATATTGCTGGCATCAGTTTCCACAATCTTTAAAAGATTATCATCAGAAATATGAAGAATAGGCAGATTCTTAACTTTTGCCTTAATATTTCTGACTGCTTGGGTATGTTGCTCTGTCCATGGTGTTGGCTCCTTTTTGAGTCTGTCATTTAGAATTTTCCTATCTTGAGCACATTTTTTATAAAAATGGCTAATATAGTTGAGGCTGCCTAAGAACCTTTGTAGCTGGGTTTTATCAAGATTTTTGTCAGGGAATTTATCAGCAAACATGACAGCATGAGTTTGCAAAGTAATCTGTCCATTTTGATAGTATGGCCAAGAAACTTAACCTGTGTTTGGAACAGTTCAATATTTTTCTTTGACAAAACAAGACCATCCTTTTTAATTACTTGTAGAAGGATCCTCAAGTGCTTGAAATGTTGTTCTAAAGAAGAAGAGAAGACCAAAATATCATCTATATAAACAATAAGCCAATCAAAATATGGCTTGAGAGTATCATCCATGACTCTCTGAAATTTTGCAGGTGCATTTTTCAGTCCAAATGGCATAA
>SNQJ01S0043910.1:5243-28777 GCA_010110895.2 Picea sitchensis | reverse complement strand
GTCCAGATAAGTTTGTGTAAATATCTGAAGATGAATATGTTGTAAAAGAATTTCTTAGAAGCTCATAAATAATACAAATCCCTCTCTCACTAGTTTTCCCCTTGTGGGTTTTTCCAGGGTCGAAGTTAGACCGAAAATATTTGTGTCTATATTTTCTAAGTTTTGCATATTACTGATATTTTATTTCTGCGTTGAAAACAATGTTCAAAATCCTCATGTTTCAGTTCTGAAATTTATTTTCTGTTAAGTGTTTTTTTATATGCTGAAACATAGTGCAGAGTCATATGCTGAAACACCGCTGTGAGTATATGTTGAAACACAGTGTTGTAGTAGATGCTGAAACATAGTGCTGTAGCAGATGCTGAAACACAGTGCTGTAACAAATGTTGAAACACAGTGCTATAGAAGATGCTGAAACACAGTGCTGTAACAAATGCTGAAACACAGTGCTGTAACAGATGTTGAAACACAGTGTTGAGTCATATGCTGAAACACCGTTGTGAGTATATGCTGAAACACAGGGCTGTAACATATGCTGAAACAGTGCTGAAGCTGAGTTTGGCATTTAAATTTGACTGAAAAATCAGCGAGACTGAAACTGGGTTGGGATTCTTGAAAAAATTAACAGGGTGTACCCAAGATGCAAGCGACAGGGATTTCTGCTAAAAGAAACTTCATTTTTAAGCAGAAGTCTTGGAAGCAGAGAATTGCTTCTGGGATCTGGAAAGAAATATTATTCAAAATATTTCCAAGGCCTGTGATAGAGACTTGTGTTTTTTCCCATAATGATACAGGTATAACATGCTTGTTTAGCAAATTTAAATCAGAACCTGTATCTATCAGTGTCTTAAGTCTGAAATGAAAATCTTGGATTTTCAGTTCTATCAAGACATGATACTGCTGATGTTGAACTTGAAGGTTGTCTTCTTTCTTTTCCTGTTCTTGTCTAGTTCCTTTCTTTATTTTGCTGATCTCTCTCCCTATATCAGAGATTGAAAGTGTATTAACAGGACAACTCACCAAACGAGCCCTTTGGGGAACTAGGCTGGGTTTGGATGAGGGCTTGGTACTATACCACTCATAAAAAGATATATACAAGTTTTCTTTTCCCATAAATGTTTTCCATTCATTTTCCAGTCTAATCTTCTCTGGATTTGGAGTCGTTCTAGAAAATTCTTTTGCTTTAGGATGCGTATATAGATCCCAATTCATCATATTTTTCATCCAGTCTAGATTTACATTAGATTGATTGCATCCTTTGAATATCCTTAGAAACTTTCTGATTTCAGGAGAAGATGGCCTTTTTATATCTTTAGGAAAATAATTTTTCTGCCTGGTTTCTATTTCTGTACAAAGAGAATCTTGTATAACCATATCATGATGGTCATGGGGAAATGGAATGTTAGAACACTGTGGGTGTGGGCATTGTTCCTTGGTGGTTGATACTGGAGGTGGAAAATGTGTTCTGGGATTATGATTCTCCTGTTCAAACTGGACATTTGAGTTTTTAACAGAGGCAGAAAGTGTGGATAAAGTAATTAGGTCTCCACAGTCAAGACATTTTACTGCAAAAGGGACTTGCCCTATTTGTCCAGCTAAAGATTGGAGAGATGGATGTAAACAAAAGGAAGGAATAGGAGGAGGAGGTCTATTAGGTTTAGGAATGGAAGGAGTATCCCGCTGAGGAAAGGAGATAATAGCAGAGTCAGGGGTTTCTTTTATATGTGTTGAAGTTATGGCTCTTGGAACTGGCATCTTTGGAGTATCGATCACCTAGTCTGTAGGAAAGGATAAATCTTCCCATTTGATTGTACAATGTTCCACTTTCTGATTTAAGGAATCATTTACTACCAGAGTACTAGCTTGAGAATCTTTACTGGGAGTATGTAAGACAACAGGGAACATGGTATTGGTATGTCTGAAACAACCCCTAGCTTGGATTGCTATGTTTGTTCATTTAGTATTCATGATAAATCCTGTTGTCCTAATTTGTAACTTTAATATATCTCCCAGAGTTTCATCAAAAGCATAAACAGAAAAGTTTGGATATCAATCAAAGTAAACTGGTCCATTTGATAATGGAGCTACTATCCCTCCTATTATAGAATCGGTAAACTTATCATGAGTCAAATCTCTTACAGTACACAGTACATAGGCATCTATTCCTTTATGGACTAATGCATTGATATCAATTCTGATGCATCCAAAATGTACGAACTGTGTATTATGCCTCTTAGCTTCTTGTTGTATCTCTTTTGGATTCAAGAGGGAAATGGTCTGGGTAACATTGCTATTCTGTTGGATTGTGCTAATTGATTCCTTCACAAAGACTCTGGTTATTGCTCTAAGGTGGAACATGTTTAAATCTTGATATAATTTACTGGAATTGATAGCAGGTAGTTTCCATGCAGCTTGGGGATTGGTTTCTACCTCTTCTATATTTGCATGATTGATACTTTGTGATCTGTTGAGAGAAAACATTTGTTCTAAACTATTTGCAGAATTATGTCCTGAAGTACTAGCTTCTTCTGAACTTCTAATATCTCTAAAAGAGACTGAGCGAGAATCCATACTAAGTATTACTATCTTTAGACATAAAAGGAGGGCTTTTAGTCTTATGTCTGCTAATACAAGCAGATTAGACAGGCTCCTGGCCTACTCCTCAGGTAAAGGCTAGTAAATTGTTCAGCGAGTCTGTTATGGCTCTGGATTCGAACTGGAGACAAACTCAAACTATAAACAAACAAAGCAAGAGCGAATATCTTTAACAGATCAGGATGAGTTTGTTATCATACCCGGGGCAAAAATGAAGTCATGGCTCTGATACCATTTGTAGAGCAGGGGCCTCCTCTGTCAGAGTATGAAGCTTGTTGATTGATTCTTGCCTATGCACAATCTCCCTTCACCATTGATCTTCTGATTTCTGACAGATTTTCTACAAACACAAGTATTATTGTCCTCCCTTCTCAACATGTTTTGGGTCAAATACATCAACCTATAACCATTTCCTCTAGAGAAAGACTTATTGAAATGGGAGATTTAAGTAGACTGGAATCAGTAAATACACAATGGTATGATCATTCTGTAAGGAGTTGGACTTCAGCTTTAGCCTACCAATCCTTCGAAATCAACAAAATGAGGGCCATCTCAGACTGGCCTAATCAAGATCCAAATGAAACATTATTTGGCATGGATTATCAGCAATATAAAACAATGTGGTTTAATGTTTGCCAATGGACTAGCAGGTTTAAGTATTATTATTGCATGATGAAGTTCGCCCATTCATTTAGAGAATGGGAAGAACCAGAATGGTTGATGGACTGGTGGAATCAGTTTGGATTAAATCCTGTTGGTATTAATCCAGAAGTAGCAGAAACTGGAAGGATATTCCTTTTCCATAATAGAACTTTAAACACTATTTCTGACTTATTTTCTGAAGACGAATACAAAATCATGTTTGTCAGGGAAAAACATCCATGGATCATACGAACAAAGTTTTTACTCCTCCAAGGTGACAACTACAATGGGATTTACAACAGGGATCCAGAATTATTCCGAGAAATATACACCCAACATTGGGATCCTTACTATTTCCGTCATTTTAAAGATCATCCGTTTGAATAATGGTTTTCCATGGGTTTACCAATAAATTCTACTATGTAATAATTCATTTCTTGATGACCGACAGTGGTGTCATCCGGGTTTCATGGATTACCGTAACAATCTCCACATTGTACAAAAAATAAATCTATCATAGATATAGTGTTGTCATATCTATCCATGGGAATCTTAGAAACTCGGAGCACTTCTCCGACTTTTGGTGCGGTTTGACCCACATTTCTAAGATACTCACATAATGTGTGTACTCTGGTTGGGGAATCTTGCATGACAACCCCGTCAAAATTATTGTTGTATCCACTTTCGGTGATTTGATCAGGGAATCCTACGTGACAACCCTGACAAATCCTTTATAGTAGTCTACTTTCGGTGTGATTAAAAATAAAGTTGTCTGATCGGACAGAGATTCCTGCGTGAACACATCTGCCGAATCATAAAAGTAGATTTAATGGTCGACATAAAGGACCTCTTATCCTTTCATGTCTGATGCTTCATGATTACTCTTTCCTCCTAAATTATTATATAAGGAGGCAAAGGAGTTCATTTCTAGGCATCGGTCATTAGAGTGATTATATGATTCAATCAGTCTTCTAAGCTTCCCTTTTGTCCGAAGCTTTGAGTCATTCTGTCTAGAGTCTATAAGAGTGAAAGAGCATCCTGCTCAGTCTGTTATCAGTGCCTCAAGCACCACTCTATAATACCCGAGAGCTATTCATGCTCTGATTAATACAAAGTCTTCCGCATATATTTCTTTGATGCTTGTTTATTGCCTATGGTTTATGCACATATTATGACTTCACTTCATTAGCTTGTATTTGCATCTGTTGTTCGTTGGTATGCTTAAGTCTTAGTTTCTCCTCCTGGTTATTAAGGTTGACTGGTACGTGGATAGATCGGCGTTCGTGGATCGGTGGTAGTAAGTCCCGCAAGGCAGGAGGCCGCTTAGGGAAGTTGTAGCCGTGAAGGTTCCCCAGAGATCTAGTATAGGCTTCAAATAGAACTGGTGTGAAGAAAACGCTCGATGGACTTCGAGTGGAGGACTTCAAAAAGATAAAGTAAGTAAAGCAGTTAACCCATCGGTATTCATTCTCGCAGAAGTCGCAGAAATCATAAGATCAATGGTGAAGGGAGATTGTGCATAGGTAATAATCAATTAGCAAGCTTCATACTCTGACAGAGGAGGCCCCTGCTTTACAAATGGTATCAGAGCCATGACTTCATTTTTTCCCCAGGTATGATAACAGACTCATCCTGATCTGTTAAAGTTATTCACTATTGCTTTGTTTGTTTATAGTTTGAGTTTGTCTCCAGTTCGAATCCAGAGCCGTAACAGACTCGCTGAACAATTTACTAGTCTTTACCTGAGGAGTAGGCTAGGAGCCTGTCTAATCTGCTTGTATTAGCAGACATAAGACTAAAATCCCTCCTTTTCTGTGTAAAGATAGTAATACTTAGTATGGATTCTTTCGTATCTTATAGATCTGCAAAAAATACTTTAGATTCATCTGAGTCTACTTCCTGTTTTATGATTCACTACATGCCTTCCATTGAATCCTTAGATCCTAGAATCAGATAAATTTATAGAGGAATGAGAACACCAAATTCCCCTAAATATGGCTTAGGATATATAGAACAGTGTGATACTGTTATACCCGAATGCAAATTCTCAAATCCTTTGCCTAATAATATACAAAAACCCTCTATAGAAGAAATCCAAAAATATCTTACAGTCATGACTGGCTGTGAAAAAGGATCTTTTCCTGAAGAATGGATTAAGAAAATGAAAAATTGGGATTTGTTTACAAATCCTGAATCTCAGGAATTTGACAATAGTACTCCAGAAAAGGAAAAACAAAGATTGTCAAAATTATGGAAGGAATACATGACTAAAGAAAACTGTTGGATCTCCTTCTTTGAATGGAGAAAATTGTATATAGCCCCTATAGTCCAAATGGTAGGAGAAATCTCTGTGTCTCCTAGATACCAATGGAAAAGTTTAGACGAAAGTTCTATTGAAACAAATACTACTTTTCCTTGGTTTAAAGGGATTATTTTGGAAGATAGCTCTAAGCAAGCCAGAGCTATTCCTTTATTATTTGATGAAGCCAACCAGTTATCTGGGATAGATAAAAGAGTCCAATTAGTCTCAAAACAATTAAATTGGACAAACACTTCTTTAAGAGGCATGGCTACTCAGATATATATAACAAATGACTATGCTAAGAAGGAACAAATCATGGATCTGCAAGTCTCTACTAATACTATTGTCCATGCAGTAGACCAGATCCAAGAAAAGGTCATAAATGTAAATGATAAAGTTGAATCGACTCTATTAGAAATCTCTTACAGAGCAAGAGAATCTAATAGAAATCATGAAGAAGTGATGGAAGGATTAGGGACTGCTCTTACATAAATAGGCAAATTCTTAACAGAGCTTAAAAGAAAACCTAGCCAAACGGACAAGCCTATTCCTTCTTCATTTCTTCTTCCCAATCCTCGTATATCTATACTTTCTCCTGTACATAAACCTTCTGAAAAGGAAGTCACTAAAAGATTTCCCTTTTTCTTTCCGCCTGAAGAAGATGAACCAGAAAGCTCAAAGAAAAATTTAGAAAATGTTCAGTCTCTAGTAACCATCAGAAGACCTTCCTTTGAAAGCATCCAAGCCCATTCATCTAGACTAGCTGCTCTTGATCTCATGGGAAAAGGAAAACTCCCTGAATCCCAAACCTTTGCTGATGAATGGTTTAAGGAATGGAATATTGATAACCTGTCTATTGCTCAGATCAGACAAATGATTGACAGGATGTATGTTTCTTATAAAATCATGTGTATGAAAGGCAAAAGTGAAATAGAAGCATGCAAAACTCTTATTCAATGCTTTACTGGAACATTGAGCAAATGGTGGGAGGTAGTATCTTCTCCTCTTATGATCAGTAAGATGGAAGCATAAACCTTAAAGGATGAAGAGGGGGATATAGTTTATCATTCTGTTGGGAATCCTATAAATAATATGATAGGATCCCTCACCACTTTAATACTTGAACATTGGTGTGGGACAGAAACAGAAATTGTTGATAAACATGAAATTGTTCTGATGAATATGAAATGTAGAAAGATATCCGAATATGAACAATTTCATAAAGAATGGACTGAAAGGATCTTTGAAGTCAAAGAGAGAAAAAATTTACTGTGGAAACAAGTATATATGGCAGCTCTTCCTAGCAAGTTTGTCGAATATCTAAAAATGGAAGATACTTTTAAACTCCCTTATGAAACCTACACTTGGGGAGAAATCTATTCTACCATTACAAAAGCCCTGATAGGACTTTGCACCAGCATGAAAATTCAGAAGTCTATCTCAAAGTCCTCTTATTTGCCTGACCAAAATTCTATTTGTGAACAATATGGCCTATATTTAACCAAGACTACTACGAGAAGAAAGAAAAAGCCTAAAGATATTAGAAAAGAAAAGGGCAGAAAATTTCCAGCCAGATATAGGTATGTTCCAAACACTCATTATTTTGAGCCTCATGATATCAAGCTCAAAACCCACAGACATGAGGCTAAACAACAAATTAAGTGTTGGATGTGTGGGAAAAATGGACATTATGCACATGAATGTCCTGATAATGATGCTTCCAGGAGAACAAAAGGAAAGGCTTCTGAGCAAAGGGCAAAAGAAGCCCAAGAAAAGAAACAGGTAGTCCTTAGACTACAATGCAATAGATGTGGGTCCCAGACTCATGATACAAATTCTTGCCCTTATAACCCTCATAAGCCGAAGCCTGAAGTTCATCTCCTCAGAGAGGGTTGTTGTTCTTCATCTACAGAAACATCACAATGGGAAACTAGTCCAGATGAAGAAATTATGATAAATCACTCCTACAATTGCAGTAATCCAAATTACTGCACTTGTACCAGTAGTAAGGAAAGTTTTGACTCTGGTTCAGAATCTGTACAGATAGAAAAATTAAAAGTCTGCATGTTTAATAATACAGGAGATCAAGAAGCTCAAATGCTTGCCCAGATTAAAGGTCTTCCTGAAGGAGATATGAAAAATTCTCTGCTAGAAACATTCATTAAAACTGTAAAGGCTGAACATAAGGGAAAAGGATATGACATTCCCAGAAGACAACCTCTGTTCCTAGATGCCTCATTTGATAAAAACACTAAGACCTACATTAAGTTCAACAGAGAACCCAAGTTGAAAAATATCTCTGTTACAGACCTTGCAAAAGAAATCTCCTCTCTCAGAAAAGAAGTTTCTGAAATTAGGGAAAAACTCAGACAGATAGAAGGAGATATTGAAATTAGCTATCCAGTGGATTCTTGGGCAAGGCAAGAAATAAAAGCAATAAAAGATAGGCTAGATTCATTGCCTCCTCCACTAGAAGATGCTCCATTTGAAACAATCATACAGGAGCCAACTACGGCAGAAATGCAGGGCATTCCAGGAATGCAAGTCCTACCTATCAAATACCAGAAATATTATGTTAAAATCCAGTTGGAAATTTGTCAGGAAATCTTTACACTAATTGCTCTTCTAGATATTGGATCTGATATAAATTTGTTACACAAAGATATCATTCCTGCAAAGTATTGGGCTCCAAGTTTCGGATCTGCTACTGGACTGGGAAATTTTAATACAGATTGCCAATATGAAGTCCCTTGAGGTACTTTGCTCCTCGAAGAATATGGTTTAGGAATGAGGTTCCATATTTCAAATTTACCTGTTGACTGCATTCTGGGTACTCCTTTCTTGTCAGCAGTGGAACCTCATGAATCATGCAATTGTTCTGGTAAACAACCTGGGTATTTCATAACCATGCCTAAGATAGGGCATACTCCTCCTAAAGAAATTGAATTCCCTTTTATTTCTGAGCCCCATATGCAAATTTCCTTCTACAAGAAAAGTATGGTTATTGTTGAATGTTTTGATCATGAAAGAAATGCTCCAGTAACTGAGAAATGTGGGTCAAACTGCACCAAAAGTCGGAGAAGTGCTCCGAGTTTCTAAGATTCCCATGGATAGATATGACAACACTATATCTATGATAGATTTATTTTTTGTACAAGGTGGAGATTGTTACGGTAATACACGAAACCTGGATGACACCACTGTCGGTAATCAAGACATGAATTATTACATAGTAGAATTTATTGGTAAACCCATGGAAAACCATTATTCAAATGGATGATATTTAAAATGATGGAAATAGTAAGGATCCCAATGCTGGGTGTATATTTCTCGGAATAATTATGGATACCTATTGTAAAGATCATTGTAGCTGTCACCTTGGTGGAGTAAAAATTTTGTTCGTATGATCCATGGATGTTTTTCCCTGACAAACATCATTTTGTATTCGTCTTCAGAAAATAAGTCAGAAATAGTGTTTAAAGTTCTGTTATGGAAAAGGAACATCCTTCCAGTTTCTATTACTTCTGGATTAATACCAACAATATTTAATCCAAACTGATTTAACCAGTCCATCAACCATTCTGGTTCTTCCCATTCTCTAAATGAATGGGCAAACTCAATCATGCAATAATAATACTTAAACCTGCTAGTCCATTGGCAAACATTAAACCACATTGTTTTATATTGCTGATAATCCATGCCAAATAATGTTTCATTTGGATCTTGATTAGGCTAGTCTGAGATGGCCCTCATTCTGTTGATTTGGAAGGATTGGTAGGCTAAAGTTGAAGTCCAACTCCTTACAGAATGATCATACCATTGTGTATTAACTGATGCCAGTCTACTTAAATCTCCCATTTCAATAAGTATTTCTCTAGAGAAAATGGTTATAGGTTGATGTATTTGACCCAAAATATGTTGAGGAGGGAGGACAGTAATACTTGTGTTTGTAGAAAATCCTGGCAAACCAACCTCAATTTTTTTCAGAAGATCTTAACATTTAAGAAGGTTTCCAATTTTCTTTGAATACTGCCCAAGGGGTAGTATCACTATAATACTCAGTTACTGGAGCATTTCTTTCATGATCAAAACCTTCAACAATAACCATACTTTTCTTGTAGAAGGCAATTTGCATATGGGGCTCAGAAATAAAAGGGAATTCAATTTGTTTAGGAGGAGTATGCCCTATCTTAGGCATGGTTATGAAATACCTAGGTTCTTTACAAGAACAATTGCATGATCCATGAGGTTCTACTGCTGACAAGAAAGGAGTACCTAGAATGCAGTCAACAGGTAAATTTGAAATATGGAACCTCATCCCTAAACCATATTCTTCGAGGAGCAAGGTACCTCGAGGGACTTCATATTGGAAATCTATATTAAAATTTCCTAATCCAGTAGCAGATCCGAAACATGGAGCCCAATACTTTGCAAGAATGATATCTTTGTGTAACAAATTTATATCAGATCCAATATCTAGAAGAGCTATTAGCGTAAAGATTTCCTGACAAATTTCCAACTGGATTTTAACATAATATTTCTGGTATTTGATAGGTAGGACTTGCAATCCTGGCATGCCCTGCATTTCCGCTGTAGTTGGCTCATGTATGATTGTTTCAAGCAGAGCATCTTCTAGTGGAGGAGGCAATGAATCTAGTCTATCTTTTACTGCTTTTATTTCTTGCCTTGCCCAAGAATCTACTGGATAGCTAATTTCAATATCTCCTTCTATCTGTCTGAGTTTTTCCCTAATTTCATAAACTTCTTTTCTTTGAGAGGAGATTTCTTTTGCAAGGTCTGTAACAGAGATATTCTGCAACTTGGGTTCTCTGTTGAACTTAATGTAAATCTTAGTGTTTTTATGAAATGAGGCATCTAGGAATAGAGGTTGTATTCTGGGAATGTCATATCTTTTTCCCTTCTGTTTAGCCTTTACAATTTTAATGAATGTTTCTAGCAGATAATTTTTCATATCTCCTTCAGGAAGACCTTTAATCTGGGCAAGCATTTGAGCTTCTTGATCTCCTGTATTATTAAACATGCAGACTTTTAATTTTTCTATCTGTACATATTCTGAACCAGAGTCAGAACTTTCTTTACTACTGGTACAAGTGCAGTAATTTGGATTACTGCAATTGCAGGAGTGATTTATCATAATTTCTTCATATGAACTAGTTTCCCATTGTGATGTTTCTGTAGATGAATAACAACAACCCCCTCTGAGGAGATGAACTTCAGGCTTCGGCCTATGAGGGTTATAAGGGCAAGAATTTGTATCATGAGTCTGGGACCCAAATCTATTGCATTGTAGTGTAAGGACTACCTGTTTCTTTTCTTGGGCTTCTTTTGCCCTTTGCTCAGTAGCCTTTCCTTTTGTTCTCCTGGAAGCATCATTATCAGGACATTCATGTGCATAATGTCCATTTTTCCCACAGATCCATCATGTAATTTGTTGTTTAGCCTCATGTCTGTGGGTTTTGAGCTTGATATCATGAGGCTCGAAATAATGAGTGTTTGGAACATACCTATATCTGGCTGGAAATTTTCTGCCCTTTTCTTTTCTAATGTCTTTAGGCTTTTTCTTTCTTCTGGTAGTAGGCTTGGTTAAATATAGGCCATATTGTTCACAAACAGACTTTTGATCAGGTAGATAAGAGGACTTTGAGACAGACTTCTGAATTTTCATGCTAGTGCAAAGTCCTATCAGGGCTTTTGTAATGGTAGAATAGATTTCTCCCCAAGTGTAGGTTTCATAAGGGAGTTTAAAAGTATCTTCCATTTTTAGATATTCGACAAACTTGCTAGGAAGAGCTGCCATATATACTTGTTTCCACAGTAAATTTTTGTTGTCTTTGACTTCAAAGATCCTTTGAGTCCATTCCTTATGAAATTGTTCATATTCGGACATCTTTCTGCATTTCATATTCATCAAAACAATTTCATGTTTATCAGCAATTTCTGTTTTTGTCCCACACCAATGTTCAAGTATTAAAGTGGTGAGGGCTCCTATTATATTATTTATAGGATTCCCATCAGAATGATAAACTATATCCCCCTTTTCATCCTTTAAGGTTTCTGCTTCCATCTTACTGATCATAAGAGGAGAAGATACTACCTCCCACCATTTTCTCAATGTTCCAGTAAAGCATTGAATAAGAGTTTTGCATGCTTCTATTTCACTTTTGCCTTTCATACACATGATTTTATAAGAAACATACATCCTGTCAATCATTTGTCTGATCTAAGCAATATACAGGTTATCAATATTCCATTCCTGAAACCAGTCATCAGCAAAGGTTTGGGATTCAGGGAGTTTTCCTTTTCCCATGAGATCAGGAGTAGTTGGTCTAGATGAATGGGCTGGGATGTTTTCAAAGGAAGGTCTTCTGATGGTTACTAGAGAATGAACATTTTCTGAATTTTTCTTTGAGATTTATGGTTCATCTTCTTCAGGGGGAAAGAAAAAGGGAAATATTTTAGTGACTTCCTTTTCAAAAGGTTTATGTACAGGAGAAAGTATAGATATACGAGGATTGGGAAGAAGAAATGAAGGAGGAATAGGCTTGTCGGTTTGGCTAGGTTATCTTTTAAGCTCTGTTAAGGATTTACCTATTTCTGTAAGAGCAGTCCCTAATCCTTCCATCACTTCTTCATGATTTCTATTAGATTCTCTTGCTCTGTAAGAGATTTCTAATAGAGTCGAATCAACTTTATTATTTACATTTATGACCTTTTCTTGGATCTGGCCTACTGCATGGACAATAGTATTAGTAGAGACTTGCAGATCCATGATTTGTTCCTTCTTAGCATAGTCATTTGTTATATATATCTGAGTAGCCATGCCTCTTAAAGTAGTGTTTGTCCAATTTAACTGTTCTGAGACTGATTGGACTCTTTTATCTATCCCAAATAACTAGTTGGCTTCATTAGATAATAAAGGAATAGCTCTGGCTTGCTTAGAGCTATCTTCCAAAATAATCCCTTTAAACGGAGGAAAAGTAGTATTTGTTTCAATAGAACTTCCGTCTAAACTTTTCCATTGGTGTCTAGGAGACTCAGAGATTTCTCCTACCATTTGGACTATAGGGGCTATATACAATTTTCTCCATTCAAAGAAGGAGATCCAACAATTTTCTTTAGTCATATATTCCTTCCATAATTTTGACAATCTCTGTTTTTCGTTTTCTGGAGTACTATTATCAAATTCCTGAGATTCAGGATTTGTAAACAAATCCCAATTTGTCATTTTCTTAATCCATTCTTCAGGCAAAGATCCTTTTTCACAGCCAGTTATGACTGTAAGATATTTTTGGATTTCTTCTACAGAGGGTTTTTGTATATTGTTAGGCAAAGGATTTGAGAATCTGCATTCGGGTATAACAATATCACACTGTTCTATATATCCTAAGCCATATTTAGGGGAATTTGGTGTTCTCATTCCTCTGTAAATTTCTCTGATTCTAGGATCTAAGGATTCAATGGAGGGCATGTAGTGAATCATAAAACAGGAAGGAGACTCAGATGACTCTAAAGTATTTTTTGCAAATCTATAAGATACGAAAGAATCCATACTAAGTATTTCTATCTTTACACAGAAAATGAGGGCTTTTAGTCTTATGTCATCTAATACAAGAAGATTAGACAGGCTCCTAGCCTACTCCTCAGGTAAAGACTAGTAAACTATTCAGCGAGTCTGTTACGGCTATGGATTCGAACTAGAGACAAACTCACACTATAAACAAACAAAGAAAGAGCGAATAGCTTTAACAGATCAGGATGAGTCTGTTATCATACCCGGGGAAAAAATGAAGTCATGGCTCTTATACCATTTGTAAAGCAGGGGCCTCCTCTGTCAGAGTATGAAGCTTGTTGATTGATTCTTGCCTATGCGCAATCTCCCTTCACCATTGATCTTCTGATTTCTGCGACTTTTGCCAGAACGAATACCGGCGGGTTAACCGCTTTACTTACTTTATCTTTTTGAAGTCCTCCACTCGAAGTCCATCGAGCGTTTTCTTCACACTAGTTCTATTTGAAGCCTATACTGGATCTCCGACGAACCTTCACGGCTACAACTGCCCTAAGCGGCCTCCTACCTTGCGGGACTTACTACCACCGATCCACCGACGTCGATCTATCCACGTACTAGTCAACCTTAATAACCGGGAGGAGCAACTAAGACTTAAGCATACCAATGAATAGCAGATGCAAATATAGGCTAATGAAGTGAAGTCATAATATGCGCATAAACCATAGGCAATAAACAAGCATCAGAGAAATATATGCAGAAGACTTTGTATTAATCAGAGCGTGAATAGATCTCGGGTATTACAGAGTGGTGCTTGAGGCACTAATAACAGACTGAGCATGATGCTCTTTCACTCTTACAGACTCTAGACAGAATGACTCGAAGCTTCAGAAAGAAGGGAAGCTTAGAAGACTGACTGACTCATACAATCACTCTAATGACCGATGCCCGAAAATGAACGCCTTTGCCTCCTTATATAATAATTTAGGAGGAAAGAGTAATCATGAAGCATCAGACATGAAAGGATAAGAGGTCCTTCATGTTGACCACTAAATCTACTTTTATGATTTGACAGATGCATTCACGCAGGAATCTCTGTCTGATCAGACAACTTTATTTTAAATCACACCGAAAGTAGAGTACTATAAAGGACTTGTTGGGGTTGTCACGTAGGATTCCTTGACCAAATCACCGAAAGTAGATACAACAGTAATTCTGACGGGGTTGTCATGCAAGATTCCCCGACCAGAGTACACACATTATGTGAGTATCTTAGAAATGTGGGTCAAACCTGACCACAAGTCGGAGAAGTGCTCCGAGTTTCTAAGATTCCCATGGATAAATATGACAACACTATATCTATGATAGATTTATTTTTTGTACAAAGTGGAGATTGTTACGGTAATCCACGAAACCCGGATGACATCACTGTCGGTCATCTAGACATGAATTATTTTCTTTAGTCATTTTCAATGAAGCTTGAAAATCTATTAGGATATTGCAAAGTATCCCAAGATTTTGTATAGATTTTGCGGACAATATACAACGTACCATTGATCTGTTGTAAACTAGTTTTTGATTTTATTCCCCATTGGTAATGATTCATAATAAACATACGGAGGATTTATTCATTATTGGGGCCTTGGTAATTTAAATCTCTGACATGATAGAGTGGCATAAAGGATGCCAAAATGTTTGGTTCTGCTTCTTCTTTATTCATTCCAAAGTCTTTCCACCAGTTAGTTAGCCAGACTGGTGGTCTTCCTTGAGTAGAAGTATTTACTGATCCAAATTTCATTAAGCAAATAATATCTTCATGCTGGACCAACTGCCACCATAACTTTTGATATTCATGATAAGTAAAGTTGGTTTCTGGGAATATAATTTCTGCATTTCTTTCAGGCCATTGAGAAATCAATCTTGGCAAATTCAAACAGAAATATTTTTGATGATGTTCTTCACTATTTCTGATATCCCAAATCAAATTTATATCATGAAATAATTCTGTTAAGGCAGTCTATGCTTCAACTGCTTTCCTGTTATCCTGATTTATGAGGGGTAATAATATATTATTATTGCTCCTATGTCTTATTTATGGAACTAAACCTGAATAGAGAGTTTGCGTAGTAGGAGCTATTATCCTGGTGCTTCTTAAACCCCATCTTGGAACCCATATGCTACAATAATCTTCCCACCTTAGAGAATCAGGAATATTCTCCATATGTTCTGTATTTTCCTGTAATTGAATGGATATTATCAAACTCTGAGGTGCAAGTTGTAAGTGTTCTTTGCTTAAAAAATCAGGCAAGCAATTTGAACTTCCTTTAATATGTTCTATAGTAAAGTCAAAATTACTAAAAAGAGCCTGCCATCTAGCAAATTTATGATCCCCTGAATTTTTCAGGTCTTTGTGGAGAACTTTGTTCATTGCAGCAGCATCAGTCCTCAAAATAAACCTTTTGTAGATTAAATAAATTTCAAATTTCTGTATGGCATTAAGAGCAACCTTAATTTCTTTATCAAGAGTAGAATAATTTTTCTCTGCAGTTTGCCATAATCCTGAAGCAAATTGTATTACTTCCTCTTTTTTCTTTTGATTTACCTGTTTGAGCACATCTCCCCACCCTATATTGTTGGCATCAGTTTCCACAATCTTTAAAAGATTATCATCAGAACTATGAAGAATAGGTAGATTCTTAACTTTTGCTTTAATATTTCTGACTGCTTGGGTATGTTGCTCTGTCCATGGTGTTGGCTCCTTTTTGAGTCTGTCATTTAGAATTTTCCTATCTTGAGCACATTTTTTATAAAAATGGCTAATATAGTTGAGGCTGCCTAAGAACCTTTGTAGCTGGGTTTTATCAAGAATTTTGTCAGGGAATTTATCAGCAAACTCGACAGCATGAGTTTGCAAAGTAATCTGTCCATTTTTTATAGTATGGCCAAGAAACTTAACCTGTGTTTGGAACAGTTCAATCTTTTTCTTTGACAAAACAAGACCAGCCTTTTTAATTACTTGTAGAAGGATCCTCAGGTGCTTGAAATGTTGTTCTAAAGAAGAAGAGAAGACCAAAATATCATCTATATAAACAATAAGCCAATCAAAATATGGCTTGAGAGTATCATCCATGACTCTCTGAAATTTTGCAGGTGCATTTTTCAGTCCAAATGGCATAACATTCCACTCATAGTGACCAGCAGGAACATTAAAAGCAGTCTTGAACTTGTCTTTCTCATGTATTGCTACTTGCCATAACCTTGATTTTAGGTCAAATTTGGAAAATACTTTGGCTCCTGCAATTCTTGTAACAAGATTGCTTTTGTTTGGTATGGGATACGTATCATCTGCTAGTACTTTATTCATAGGTTTGTAGTTAACAACCAGTCCAGGGACCCCTCTGATTTGTTCTGAGTGTTTATTTACATAAAAGCCATAGCAATTCCAGGGGCTAGTGGATTCTCTGATCAAATCCTTTTTTAATAATCCCTCAATCTCTTCTGCACACAGCTTTTGATATTCAACATTCATGGGGATAGCTCTACTCTTGCAATGTCTTCCTTGATAGTCTTATTTATATGGAAGATATACTTCATGCTTTTTCTGTTTCCAGAAAGCAGTAGGATTCTTAGAACAAACATCTTTGATAAATTCTTCTTTAAGGAGAAGAATTTTTTCTTGGATATCAGTCTTTTGCAATTGTTCTCTTATTCTAATTTTAGACTGTAGGCTCTGCAGATCTTTGATAGTTTTGGACTTCATTAGGTTGATCTGGACTGAGTCTGACATTTTTGGAGTGGATATGAAAGGTAGCTTGACTTTCTTCCCTTCTGACAATGTTATAAAATATCCTGGTTGAGCAAGAGTTATCATAGTAGATCCATGAGGAGTGACAGTTTCTAGGAAGGGTGTACCCAAGATGCAAGCGACAGGGATTTCTGCTAAAAGAAACTTCATTTTTAAGCAGAATTCTTGGAAGCAGAGAATTGCTTCTGGGATCTGGAAAGAAATATTATTCACAATATTTCCAAGGCCTGTGACAGAGACTTGTGTTTTTTCCCATAATGATACAGGTATAACATTCTTGTTTAGCAAATTTAAATCAGAACCTGTATCTATCAGTGTCTTAAGTATGAAATGAAAATCTTGGATTTTCAGTTCTATCAAGACATGATATTGCTGATGTTGAACTTGAAGGTTGTCTTCTTTCTTTTCCTATTCTTGTCTAGTTCCTTTCTTTGTTTTGCTGATCTCTCTCCCTATATCAAAGATTGAAAGTGTATTAACAGGACAACTCACCAAACGAGCCCTTTGGGGAACTAGGCTGGGTTTGGATGACGGCTTGGTACTATACCACTCATAAAAAGATATATACAAGTTTTATTTTTCCATTCATTTGCCAGTGTAATCTTCTTTGGATTTGGAGTCGTTCTAGCAAATTATTTTTCTTTAGGATGCATATATAGATCCCAATTCATCATATTTTTCATCCAGTCTGGATTTACATCAGATTGATTGCATCCTTTGAATATCCTTAGAAACTTTCTGATTTCAGGAGAAGATGGCCTTTTTATATCTTTAGGAAAATAATTTTTCTGCCTGGTTTCTATTTTTGTACAAAGAGAATCTTGTATAACCAAAACATGATGGTCATGGGGAAATGGAATGTCAGAACACTATGGGTGTGGGCATTGTTCCTTGGTGGTTGATACTGGAGGTGGAAAATGTGTTCTGGGATTATGATTCTCATGTTCAAATTGGACATTTGAGTTTTTAACAGAGGCAGAAAGTGTGGATAAAGTAATTAGGTCTCCACAGTCAAGACATTTTACTGCAAAAGGGACTTGCCCTATTTGTCTAGCTAAAGATTGGAGAGATGGATGTAAACAAAATGAAGGAATAGGAGGAGGAGGTCTATTAGGTTTAGGAATGGAAGGAGTATCCCGCTGAGGAAAGGAGATAATAGCAGAGTCAGGGGTTTCTTTTATATGTGCTGAAGGTATGGCTCTTTGAACTGGAATCTTTGGAGTATCGATCACCCAGTCTGTAGGAAAGGATAAATCTTCCCATTTGATTGTACAATGTTCCACTTTCTGATTTGAGGAATCAGTTACTACCAGAGTACTAGCTTGAGATTCTTTACTGGGAGTATGTAAGACAACAGGGAACATGGTATTGGTATGTCTGAAACAACCCCTAGCTTGGATTGCTATGTTTGTTCGTTTAGCATTCATGCTAAATCCTGTTGTCCTAATTTGTAACTTTAATATATCTCCCAGAGTTTCATCAAAAGCATAAACATAAAAGTTTGGATAGTAATCAAAGTAAACTGGTCCATTTGATAATGGAGCTACTATCCCTCCTATTATAGAATCGGTAAACTTATCATGAGTCAAATCTCGTACAGTACACAGTACATAGGCATCTATTCCTTTATGGACTAATGCATTGATACCGATTCTGATGCATCCAAAATGTAGGAACTGTGTATTATGCCTCTTAGCTTCTTGTTGTATCTCTTTTGGATTCAAGAGGGAAATGGTCTAGGTAACATTGTTATTCTGTTGGATTGTGCTAATTGATTCCTTCACAAAGACTCTAGTTATTGCTCTAAGGTGGAACATGTTTAAATCTTGATATAATTTACTGGGATTGATAACAGGTAGTTTCCATGCAGCTTGGGGATTGGTTTCTACCTCTTCCATATTTGCATGATTGATACTTTGTGATCTGCTGAGAGAAAACATTTGTTCTAAACTATTTGCAGAATTCTGTCCTGAAGTACTAGCTTCTTCTGAACTTCTAATATCTCTAAAAGAGACTGAGCGAGAATCCATAATAAGTATTACTATCTTTACACAGAAAAGGAGGGCTTTTAGTCTTATGTCTGCTAATACAAGCAGATTAGACAGGCTCCTAGCCTACTCCTCAGGTAAAGGCTAGTAAACTGTTCAGCAAGTCTGTTACGGCTCTGGATTCGAACTGGAGACAAACTCAAACTATAAACAAACAAAGTAAGAGCGAATAGCTTTAACAGATCAGGATGAGTCTGTTATCATACCCAGGGAAAAAAGGAAGTCATGGCTCTGATACCATTTGTAGAGCAGGGGCCTCCTTTATCAGAGTATGAAGCTTGCTGATAGATTCTTGCCTATGCGCAATCTCCCTTCACCATTGATCTTCTGATTTATGCGACTTCTGCTAGAACGAATACCGACGGGTTAACCGATTTACTTACTTTATATTTTTGAAGTCCTCCACTCGAAGTCCATCGAGCATTTTCTTCACACCAGTTCTATTTGAAGCCTATACTGGATCTCCGACAAACCTTCACGGCTACAACTGCCCTAAGTGGCCTCCTGCCTTGCGAGACTTAATACCACCGATCCACCGACGGCTATATATCCACGTACCAGTCAACCTTAATAAATGGGAGGAGAAACTAAGACTTAAGCATACCAACGAATAGCAGATGCAAATACAGGCTAATGAAGTGAAGTCATAATATGCGCATAAACCATAGGCAATAAACAAGCATCAGAGAAATATATACGGAAGACTTTGTATTAATTAGAGCATTAATAGCTCTCGGGTATTACAGAGTGGTGCTTGAGGCACTGATAACAGACTGATCAGGATGCTCTTTCACACTTACAAACTCTAGACAGAATGAATCGAAGCTTCGGACAGAAGGGAAGCTTAGAAGACTGACTGACTCATACAATCACTCTAATGACCGATGCTCGAGAATGAACTCCTTTGCCTCCTTATATAATAATTTAGGAGGAAAGAGTAATCATGAAGCATTAGGCATGAAAGGATAAGAGGTCCTTAATGTCGACCACTAAATCTACTTTTATGATTCGACAGATGCATTCACGCAGGAATCTCTGTCCAATCAGACAACTTTATTTTAAATCACACCGAAAGTAGAGTTAAAGGATTTGTCGGGGTTATCATGTAGGATTCCCTGATCAAATCACCGAAAGTAGATACAACAGTAATTCTGACGGGGTTGTCATGCAAGATTCCCCAACCAGAGTACACACATTATGTGAGTATCTTAGAAATGTGGGTCAAACCGCACCAAAAGTCGGAGAAGTGCTCCGAGTTTCTAAGATTCCCATGGATAGATATGACAACACTATATCTATGATATATTTATTTTTTGTACAAGGTGGAGATTGTTATGGTAATCCAAGAAACCCGGATGACACCATTGTCGGCCATCAAGACATGAATTATTACATAGTAGAATTTATTGGTAAACCCATGTAAAACCATTATTCAAACGGATGATCTTTAAAATGACGGAAATAGTAAGGATCCCAATGCTAGGTGTATATTTCTCGGAATAATTTTGGATCCCTGTTGTAAAGTTCATTGTAGCTGCAACCTTGGTGGAGTAAAAACTTTGTTCGTATGATCCATGGATGTTTTTCCCTGACAAACATCATTTTGTATTCGTCTTCAGAAAATAATTCAGAAATAGTGTTTAAAGTTCTGTTATGGAAAAGGAACATCCTTCCAGTTTCTGTTACTTCTGGATTAATACCAACAGGATTTAATCCAAACTGATTCCACCAGTCCATCAACCATTATGGTTCTTCCCATTCTCTAAATGAATGGGTGAACTTAATCATGCAATAATAATACTTAAACCTGCTAGTCCATTGGCAAACATTAAACCACATTGTTTTATATTGTTGATAATCCATGCCAAATAATGTTTCATTTGGATCTTGATTAGGCCAGTCTGAGATGGCCCTCATTCTATTGATTTGGAAGGATTGGTAGGCTAAAGCTGAAGTCCAACTCCTTACAGAATGATCATACCATTGTGTATTCACTGATGCCAGTCTACTTAAATCTCCCATTTCAATAAGTCTTTCTCTAGAGGAAATGGTTATAGGTTGATGTATTTGACCCAAAACATGTTGAGGAGGGAGGACAGTAATACTTGTGTTTGTAGAAAATCCTGGCAAACCGACCTCAATTTTTTTCAGAAGATCTTAACATCCAAGAAGGTTTCCAATTTTATTTGAATACTGCCCAAGGGGTAGTATCACTATAATACTCAGTTACTGGAGCATTTCTTTCATGATCAAAACCTTCAACAATAACCATACTTTTCTTGTAGAAGGCAATTTGCATATGGGGCTCAGAAATAAAAGGGAATTCAATTTGTTTAGGAGGAGTATGCCCTATCTTAGGCATGGTTATGAAATACCCAGGTTGTTTACCAGAACAATTGCATGATCCATGAGGTTCTACTGCTGACAAGAAAGGAGTACCCAGAATGCAGTCAACAGGTAAATTTGAAATATGGAACCTCATCGCTAAACCATATTCTTCGTGGAGCAAGGTACCTCGAGGGACTTCATATTGGAAATCTGTATTAAAATTTCCCAATCCAGTAGCAGATCCGAAACTTGGAGCCCAATACTTTGCAGGAATGATATCTTTGTGTAAAAAATTTATATCAGATCCAGTATCTAGAAGACCTATTAGCGTAAAGATTTCCTGACAAATTTCCAACTGGATTTTAACATAATATTTCTGGTATTTGATAGGTAGGAATTGCATTCTTGGCATGCCCTGCATTTATGCTGTAGTTGGCTCCTGTATGATTGTTTCAAGTGGAGCATCTTCTAGTGGAGGAGGCAATGAATCTAGTCTATCTTTTATTGCTTTTATTTCTTGCCTTGCCCAAGAATCCACTGGATAGCTAATTTCAATATCTCCTTCTATCTGTCTGAGTTTTTCCCTAATTTCAGAAACTTCTTTTCTGAGAGAGGAGATTTCTTTTGCAAGGTCTGTAACAGAGATATTCTGCAACTTGGGTTCTCTGTTGAACTTAATGTAGGTATTAGTGTTTTTATGAAATGAGGCATGTAGGAACAGAGGTTGTCTTCTGCGAATGTCATATCCTTTTCCCTTCTGTTCAGCCTTTAAATTTGTAATGAATGTTTCTAGCAAATATTTTTTCATATCTCCTTCAAGAAGACCTTTAATCTGGGCAAGCATTTGAGCTTCTTGATCTCCTGTATTATTAAACATGCAGACTTTTAATTTTTCTATCTCTATAGATTCTGAACCAGAGTCAGAACCTTATTTACTACTGGTAAAAGTGCAATAATTTGGATTACTGCAATTGCAGGAGTGATTTATCATAATTTCTTCATCTGAACTAGTTTCCCATTGTGATGTTTCTGTAGATGAAGAAAAACAACCCTCTCCGAGGAGATGAACTTCAGGCTTCAGCCTATGAGGGTTATAAGGGAAAGAATTTGTATCATGAGTCTGGAACCCACATCTATTGCATTGTAGTTTAAGGACTACCTGTTTCTTTTCTTGGGATTCTTTTGCCCTTTGCTCAAAAGCCTTTCCTTTTGTTCTCCTGGAAGCATCATTATCAGTACATTCATGTGCATAATGTCCATTTTTCCCATAGATCCAACACTTAATTTGTTGTTTAGCCTCATGTATGTGGGTTTTGAGCTTGATATCATGAGGCTCGAAATAATGAGTATTTGGAACATACCTATATCTGGCTGGAAATTTTCTGCCCTTTTCTTTTCTAACGTATTTAGGCTTTTTCTTTCTTCTGGTAGTAGGCTTGGTTAAATATAGGCCATATTGTTCACAAAGAGACTTTTGATCAGGCAGATAAGAGGACTTTGAGATGGACTTATGAATTTTCATGCTAGTGCAAAGTCCTATCAGGGCTTTTGTAATGGTAGAATAGATTTCTCCCCAAGTGTAGGTTTCATAAGGGAGTTTAAAAGTATCTTCCATTTTTAGATATTCGACAAACTTGCTAGGAAGAGCTGCCATATATACTTGTTTCCATAGTAAATTTTTGTTGTCTTTGACTTCAAAGATCCTTTGAGTCCATTCTTTATGAAATTGTTCATATTCGGACATCTTTCTGCATTTCATATTCATCAGAACAATTTCATGTTTATCATCAATTTTTGTTTCTGTCCCACACCAATGTTCAAGTATTAAAGTGGTGAGGGCTCCTATCATATTATTTATAGGATTCCCATCAAAATGATAAACTATATCCCCCTCTTCATCCTTTAAGGTTTCTGCTTCCATCTTACTGATCATAAGAGGAGAAGATACTACCTCCTACCATTTGCTCAATGTTCCAGTAAAGCATTGAATAAGAGTTTTGCATGCTTCTATTTCACTTTTGCCTTTCATACACATTATTTTATAAGAAACATACATCCTGTCAATCATTTGTCTGATCTGAGAAATAGACAGGTTATCAATATTCCATTCCTGAAACCAATCATCAGCAAAGGTTTGGGATTTAGGGATTTTTCCTTTTCCCATGAGATCAGGAGCAGCTGGTCTAGATGAATGGGCTGGGATGTTTTCAAAGGAAGGTCTTCTGATGGTTACTAGAGAATGAACATTTTCTGAATTTTTCTTTGAGCTTTCTGGTTCATCTTCTT
>SNQJ01S0043909.1:70957-83919 GCA_010110895.2 Picea sitchensis | reverse complement strand
GAAGCAACCTTGCATGAATCTTCCAAAGGAACATTGAAGGATCCCAAACCCAAAATCGTACGAATTGTTGGAAGTATGGAATAACTAGAAGGATTGTTTCAGGGTTTCTCACTAGATCGTCCCTAGAAACATTCTCTCAACCTAGTAAGGGTTTTGGTTGATCCATAGAATGGATTTCACAAAATCTTTCAAATCATCAAAAAAATCGATAGAGAGGGTTCACTATGCAACAAGAAATGAACCTTGAGGTCACAAGGGTCTCTCATGATGGTGAAGATGATTGGAAAGAAAATGAGGTTATAAGCCTAAGGACAAAAATGCAGTTGTCTACGTAAAGTAAAATTCTAATTTTTGGTATCTGTTCCACTGACTAGAAGTGATATTATCCACAAGAGTGATGTAATGGAGGACATTTCTATTGTCTATAATTTTAACCATACTCCAAAGACCAAGACAAAGTCGTTAACTCAAGAAATCATCTCAGCGACTTGATAAGAAAGGATGACAATAAAACTGCAGTTGTTAATGGAAACCTTCATTCCAGTGAATTGGAGATCGCTCGTACAATTCTCTTGCCTAGTATTTTGAAGACTACGGGGTACAACAAAGACCATACTAAACTTATAAATATATTTGAGGTGCTACAAAATTGAGCACAATTCAAAATTGAAGTATTCAAAAACAAAGCATAAGCCCTGGGTAGTTAGAGTTGTACAAACAATTTTATGTGGGACATTTAGTTGTAAATACCTTGGAGAGATATTAAATGACCAAGAAAAAAAATGCCAGTTAAAAGGAAACCTAGTTGCCTTGCAGATAAGATACCTCAGAGTAGTAAAAATGCAGTTGTATTAAATCTTGGTCTTACAAGAATTGAGGGATTGCTATTATTTTTCCGTCGAAAAGAGTTTTCTGCTAAGAGAATCATGCTTATGAATTCAATATATTTGATAAATTTATGCCATGGTGCCACTATTTCAAAGTACCAAATCACAAATATCATTGAAGGGTTTATTGGGGTCTTGACAATGCAGTCCAAAGGCGTAGTTGGAAAAGGTTACATTAGCAGACAAATAATGTATCAAATGTAATCCACATATGTGGATCCAAATGTTAGGATTTTTCATGAAAGGTGCAACAAAATCATAGAGGTGAAAGGATATCAATGTAGATACTATCTAGTTAGAAAATAAGAGAGGAAAAAATCGCCAAAGAGATTCTTTTGGGGAGAAGGAGGGGGATACAAATCTTTCTCAAATCTCTCTAAATCAGAAAGAAATCAATCTCATACTTGGAAGCATTATTATGAGGGTATATCATTAGATATTTTGAGGGTGGTTGGTCAGAAATCATGGGTGGAAGTATATTTCCAACATTCCATATTTCAAGTGATTTATTGTACACTCGACAGCATAGGAGGGATATCAATATTGTTAGCATCTTTTATATCCTAATTTTTAAGATGCTATGCTTAGTCAAAGATATGATTTGATCCCATGTTTCTAGGGAACCTGAAAGTAGGGGATCTTGGTAAAATCATGATCTTCAAGTGGTCAAATCATTGGTGGCAGAGCTATTACAAGCAAAATTTGGGCATTCGATCCCAACATTTCTAGATTTTTTGCAATTGTTTTGATTTCTCTTCTATTTTTGATAAAATTTTCTCCTAAAACTTTGTATAATCTCATGTAATGTAATATATATAAATAATAAGAAAAGGAGGAAGTCAAGGGAGGAGGGAGGCTCGAGAGAGCTAGAAGAGGCAGAGGCCTGTGCATGCTTTGTAAGCCCACTGACAATTTTCTTTTATATTTTTCAACATCAAAGCTATATGAAGACCATGCTTATCAGTCTATGTTTTATATCATGTTTCCATACTATTTTTTCCTCTTATTTGGATAGAAATGACGCACTACAAACTTCCTGTACATTAATTATTTAGTGTACTTACTCTGTTTTAGTAATGTTCTTTCATATATCAAGTTTTCTTTCTCAGAAAGATTTTATGTTTATTGAATATTTAGTCTTATGGATCATGCAAGTATGATCTGACAGTGATGATTGTATTTTCCATATTTTTTTTCCTCTTTACTCTACGTATCCATGATATTATAAACTTCTTGTCTTATAGCTGGTTTAATTACCTTTGATCAATGAAATATGTCAGAGACTCCATGCCCAATGGTCTTGATCACTGATATTTACATGTGTTAATCGATTTTTTGCCTCATTCTTTCTCTTTCAATTTTATTGATCCACCAAATCAAACTTAAACAAACCTTTGCAATAACTAATATGTGCTAGGCTTGTCTCTATAGCAGTCTAGGGACAAATTCTAGAACTAACACCATTAATGTATGAAACATATATCCAAATGTATTGATTGAGAGAGTTAAGCTTATGAAGCCAAATATGAGGATAAATCTTATTTTTTATAGAAAAAGCTATGCCTCCAATCCCTTTGTGGTAGGATTTCTGTAATATCCCCAATAGAACTTGACTATGATATTAATAGTTTTTTCTATTCAATAGGTGTGTTCTAGTTGTGTGTTCCTTTTTGTCAAATAATTTGCATACATTTTTTGTACTAGTTGACAACTTTTACAAATAGTTTGCAAGTATTCCCACAATGAACATTTTTTCAAACATATAACATTCATCCAAGACAATCATGGAAATATGAGAGATAATATAGGCACTTTGTTATGGATGGAAAAACCCAACAACAATACAATCATTATGGATTGTTATAACAAATGCAATATCTAATGAAACAAATAAAGCAAACCAAGAACCTGTAATTCATACCAATGTCTCTTCTAGAAGATGATGCACCACTCTCTATTCGATGTCCAAGTCTCCCAAACCACACACAGATGGTAAAACTCTGCTCTAATCCCCACGACTCAACCAGGGAGGCACTCGACCCTGTTGGAATACTGAGAGGGGGGTGAATCAATATTGAGCACTTTGTTTATAAATTTCAATAAGAACATGTTATCATTAACTTTATCAATAGTATATCATCAATATATCATGAGCAATACCAATCAACAGTGCATAACAAATAACAACAGATACACAATACACCAAAAATTACGTGGAAACCCAAATGGGAGAAAACCATGAAATTCTTTCTTATTTATCAAAGATTACATTCATAGGAAGAACAAACTTCCAAATTATCCAACACCAACTAGAAGGAGGCTCCAACCCCCTATTTACAAGCTCCAGCCTGAAGGAAGCTACAAATCCTTGAATTCTACAACTACAACTGGAAGGAGGCTCCAACCCTCTAGTTTATAGGATCCAACCAGAAGGAGGCTGCAACCCCCTAATTTATAGGCTGCAACCTTAAGGAATCTCCAACTCCTTGTGTTCTCTAGCACCAATAGGAAGGAGGCTACAACCCCCCTTTCCTTACCCTATCCTTTCACTCTGAAATATAAGTGTAGATTCAACTTGTGACTACCACTGATACTGTGACTACCACTGTCATTGATAGAACAAACTGCCACTTTCACTATCACATCAACCTATCATTGGCATTGTCACATCAAACTGTCACTGTCGTTGTCGCATCAAGCTATCACTGCCAATTTGTTACTAATCAACCTATCACTATCACTGATACTCAACATCAAGGAAACCAGATCCAATCACATAGATCATATACCAAGAACATATCTCAAACATTTTCCCAACATCACCAAAAAATACCTTTAGTCATGTGCCAAAAATGTACCAATCATGTACCAATGATCACCAAGAAGTTCCTCAACTTGTATCATACCATCATCACGATATGTGTCTCAACCATGTACCTCAACCAAGTACCACAACATCAATGATATGCAACCAACCATATACCTTAAGAATGGTCCAAAACTATGTACCAAAATGTGTGCCTCAACCATGTACCATGGCTCAACCAAATAGCAAAATATATGCTAGAAACAATGTACTATAGCATCACCAAGATGCATCAAAATCACCAAGAAATGTACCTCATACATGTGCCAATTATGTGCCTCAAACTATGCACCAAATATGTGTCTCAAGCATGTGCCAATGCCTCAAAAATATACCAAAGACACGCCTCAAGAATGCATGATAAAATCCCCAATGTATAACTCTCAAAACATGCATATAAACATACCTTTTATCCTGTAGCAAACTTGATACATTAGATTATAGACCTGCAAACCTTCCTCAACCTAAACAACCTGGTACAAGCATCTCTCTCAAATTTCCCTCAACCTCACTAGACATAGGCCAATTATCGCGCAGGGCCTCACATGACGAGCATCGTACAACCCGTGGAGGTGCCTCGAGGGACACCTGTAGCCTGACCCATGGGGGTCATATAAATTAGGGTTTTCAGAAACCCTTCACTCTCCTCTGAAATACCAAGACCTTCTCCATCATACTCATTCACTAGCTCAGATTCACCACATCAGATTCACCAATAGATCACTTTCTCACTTGATAGAGATTCAATGAACTTGTGTGTGTACAAATGGGAGGCTCCTTGAAGTTTATTTATACTTTTCAAGTGACTTATTTCCTTAACTTTAGGTCTGACCTGTACTTTCTTGTTATAACCGTTTTACCCTTTAGTTGATGACTTGTAACTTCTTATTGTAACCATTTAGGGGCTTCTCAACCATTCTTCTGGGATTTCAACTTTATGAGGGCATAACACCTCAATTGTGAGGAAATGCATGGCATACCACCTACCATTGGAAATTCCATGACGAGGAGTATCCATCTATGAGTGTGTTACATTTATTTGCACTATCCTTCATCCTCTTTTCCTCAAAACTTTTCTCTAGGTATTCTGGACTTCTCCAAGGGTTGACATCAATGAAAACCAACTATCCAAAAATCCCCCCCTTTGGCATTTATGGAAACACTCATACTCCTCCCGTGATCATCGTTATTCATCTATCTCTTATGTTGTTTCTCTCCACTTTGACATCAATGGAAAAGGGTATCTACCCTTGCATTTTCTCCCCCTGTCTTCATTATTTTGATCTTTCTCTTTCTCCCCCTTTGACATCATGGGAAAAAGGGGTAACTTCCCCTGTCAATATGTCTCCCCCTATCTTCATGCTTTTGATATTTCTTTCTTGATATCTTTCTCTAATGATTTCTCTCCCCTTTAATTCTCTACAATATTATGTGTAGATCAATGTGGGGCTTCTTGAACTCACTTCCTCTCTTTCAATGCTTATTTTCCATTAGTGATTCCTCTTGTAATTCACTGATATATATATATATAACATTCAAAGTCACTTGACTTTAAATCTTTATGGCTTGTCATGTTTACTGCTTAGAAATCGATGACCACATCATTCATATTGTTGAGATTCTTCAAGCCATATGGCTTAGAAGAATACTTCAAACTGATCTGATGTTGAGTCATCTTCCTCTTGTCTTATAGATTAATCATCTTCTTTAATTATGACAACTTCCTCTTCATCATCCTTTTCAATTCTGACATCTTCCTTTTGCCTCTTAGATTCATAATGATCTTGTGTTGTTGCAAATCCTACAAGTACGATATTTGGGACCTGTTCTTCATTTACCTAGTCTTCTTATTTTTATTTTCTTCTCCAAACTTCCTTGTATTTGACATTAATGTTTTCCTTCATGAAAGGATCCATCACACTTTTGTAGTTTCGAGCTATGTGTCCATAGTTGTGGCATTTGTGATCCCGATTATTTTTGGCATGAAAAGAGAGTAGAGATATAATAAAGAAATGTAAAAATATATGTCAATAATATAACAGAGATATATCATATAGATAACCATAAACACAAAGATACGTTAATACACAATTTCTATTAATGCGCAAAATGTACAAAACTGTAGAAATACAGAGTGAAAGACTCGTTAGAATGGTGACATCTTATCTTTGAGAAGAGATGTGACATCTACTCACATTCACAAGAATATGATTGTTAAAATGAGTCTCCAAAGGCCTTTTTAACATAAATAAAATCCAAAACCCTAAACCTGGAAGATGAAAATCCAATAGTTTTGTGGACCCCGTTTTGGGTAGTTTGGTGTATCAACTTCCCGAGGGAACAACTTTGGCATACAATCTCCTTTTGGGGAAAATGATAGCTCCTTGGAAAGGTATCGACAAGGAGATTTATTTTTGGGTATCAATAAAATCCCTATGCTTTAATTGAGGTTCCTGATCGTGAAAAAACATATTTTAGACCCTGGAAGTTTGGGACCCAAAAAACTGCTAAAAATAGTAAGTTGCCAAAAAACTATTTTGAGCCAGTTGGAAAAGGTGGGTGGCCACCAAGATCCTCCTGGATCAATCCTACCTCCTTAGGAAGAAATAGTCTCCATTTCATTGAGTTCCTAGGGGAGAGGGGAAAGCATTTTTTGAATCTAAATCCTAGTGATATTCTTGCCTTGCTGGAGAAGTTGCATTGCTTGGCTTGTGGAAGGTTGTCGAGAACCTGATGTTGGAAGGGTTGGACAATTTTAACCAGCATAGCTGCATGATATGATGGCGTGCAAAGGGAATATTTGTTCTTTTCTTCAATATTTTCGACCTGCTTATGATGGATGGAAGGGGCTTAGACCGAGGTCGTAGTGGTCATAGTTTTCTTCTATTCACCTTCTTCCTGAATCGTGAAGAAGCTGAACCTTTTCATATGAGAGATGAATTTGCTGCACTTTTTTGGTGAGACAATAGTCGAAACTACCTCTGGTATCCTATAGAGATAACCCCCCCATAGTAATAATGACACTACGGGGTCAAGACTCATAAATAACATGGCGCTTCCACATATATGGCTGGTCCAAAAGAACATCATAGACATCCAATGGGGAAACATAACATAATACCTCACCCTTGAAGGGATTGATTCTGTAAGACAATCAACACTACTAACTGACATGGAGATCTCGTCCCCGACGAAGCCATTCGATGTTGTATGGTTGCAGGTGTGGTGTTGTCAACAATCCAAAATGTTTGATGAAATTTGTTGAGATGAGGTTCTTCTGGCTTCCACTATCAACAATAAAATGCAGTGGGGTCCCCTTCACCCACATCTGTGAATGAAAAATGCGCTCCCCCTCTTCAGGATTTGCTGGATTGAATTGTTGCAGTCATGACAATAGTAGTGGGGTCTACATCGATGATATGTCTTCTCCCCTTATTTTTTGAATCATATTTTGAATCATGGCTTGACTCCTTTTATTTGATCTCGACCACCAATGATTGATTTGAGTGACATTCATCAGTGTTGTGCTAGGGGATTTTGTGGAAATGGCACCACTTTCCAGTGTGATTTTTCATCTTTCCATTACACTTATTTTCTTATGGCTTGGACTGGTTTTCTGGAGGATGGTTTTTAGGGCCGTCTTTACCATACTTTGGTTGTTGCATATTTGTAGAACCGAACTCCCGTTTGTTTTGGTGCCTAAATTTCTGCTCGGTTTTGACAACATATATATAGGCAGTTCTCAGTGATGAGATGTCCAGGAAATCCATTTCAGTTTGGATGTACCTATGTAGAGCCCCACATTTTTTCAGAAATATATGTCGCTTAGATTTTTTGATACCCATCTTGGTGCGCAAGGTATGGAAAGTATTTGTGAACTCCGACACTGTTTGTCCCCTCTCTTTCCATAGTGAGGTCCATCTCATGCACTGGTTGTCATAATTACCAACAGGGTAATATTGTTCCTTGACCACATCCACAGAAAAATACCAAGTGGGATTGGCCCAATATATTCCATACTCTATGGAAATTTTCTCCCAATAAGTTTCCCACCAATGTTTGACATGGGGGAGATCCTTAAGGAGTGTGAAGGAGATCTTTTCCCTGTCGGAAAAATTGTGAACATAGAAATAACCTTCTAGTAGATTTAACCATTTCTCTAGGGCATCCGCATCTATCGGACCTTCAAATACAAGAATATCAAAATTAACTTGTATATTTAAACGATAGGTGCCTCCAAAGTGGCCGCTTGATGAATATTCCCTTGCTTTTATCAGCATTCATTGAAGTATGTGGGAAAAATTCTCCATCATTTCATCCCTCTGTCACGTGAGAGCTTGCTCAAGAAACATATTAATAGAACCCTCTACTCCATCATTTTTATTTTCTTCCACCATGGAGGGTTTCTTGGACATGCGAGAGTGATTTTCCTCAAGAGAGACAAGTTGGATACCCAACTTGCTATACTCGGACTTCATCGAGGACATGCACTTGAAACGATCAAGCGCAGCCTGCTCTGATGCCACTGATCCAGATTATTTTTGGTACAAAATGAGAGAGGATATATAATAAATAAATGTATAGAGATATATAAATAATATAACATATATATATCATATATATAACCATAAACACAGAGATACATTAATACACAATTTCTATTAATGAGCAAAATGTACAAAACTTTATAAATACAGAGTGAAAGACTCGTTAGAATGATGACAGCTTATATCTAAGAAGAGATGTGACGTATACTCACATTCACAGGAATTTTATTGTTACAATGAGGCTACAAAGGAATTTTTAACATGAATAAAATCCACAACCCTAACCCTGGAAGATGAAAAGCCAACAGTGTTGTGGACCTTGTTTTGGTAGTTTGGTGTATCAACTTCCTGAGGGCGTAACTTTGGCATACGATCTCTGTTTGGGGTGCATGATAGCTTGTTGGAAAGGTATCAACGAGGATATTAATTTTTAAGGCTCAATCAAAGCCTTTTATTATGTTGGAAGTTCCTAATAGTGAAAAAAGGTCATTTAGGCCCTCAAAATGGCCCTAGAAGTTTGGGACTTGAAAAAATGCTAAAAATAGTAAGTTTCCAAAAAACTATTTTTAGCCAGTTGGAAAAGGTGGGTGGCCACCGAGATCCTCCTGGATAAATTTGTAACATTCAATATTGTTTGGGGTCACATAAGCATCTCTTGATTGAACATTTCTTCCATACGCTCTGCAATTCACAACTTTATTTCCAAAGTTATTACATGTAAAACAATGAACCAAAAATAAACTTTGATACCTGGAAGAAAATGATCCTCTTTGTGATGTAGTCCTTCTAAATTATTTCCTTATATAATCACGATCTTATATTCTATTGTTTCCTTCTCTATTATTAAGGCTTCGGAAGGTATAGGGTGCTTTTGGAAATATACTTCTTATGTATTCATTCCTCTTATGATACTTTGTTCCTCTGATTGGTTGATTTTCTTCTATTACCTGAATATTATTCTTTGAAGGATTGGGATTTTTGATAACTTTTGCATAACTCTTTTGTTTTGTGTTTTTCTTTATGGAGATTGAACCTTTCTCGAAATGAATTTTCTTGTATCCTAGTGTAACGACCCCATCGATACGACTACAAGCGAAGAAGAAAGTGCAATTTTTTTTTTCTTTTTACAGGACGACAACTACGATTATAGCTAAACAACACATTTGACGGCGAGCACCATGCCCGCAGAATAGGAAACATACAACTATGAATCCACACACTAGCACAAGAGCAACTGGGTGAAACATGCGTAAAACAACAGAGAGAAATGACTACCCTCTCGACACAAACATGACCATGCCTACAAGCTAAGGGACAACATCCCCATCCTGACACAAAGGCCTTGACGACCAAATACTAGAACCTCAAGGGTGTGCAAACCCAACACATGAAGGCGCTGCAACCCAAGCGCTAACAACAACTTACAATTATCAACCACACCCACACAGAAAGCACAGACCCCGACCAAGTCATCCTTCGCCTCTATCCCTTAGGGCGCACAATGATCCCCTCATCAGGAATCATGTCGTCCCCATGTGATAGGTGTGACATTAACCCTGGTGCAACCTAAAATATCTGGACCAAAGAATCAAGAAAACTCTAACTACTAGGAGATCAACTTAACCATCCAAATACATGATGAAAAACCCTAGTACATAACTGACAAGTCAACAAGACGACTAAGAAATTATTACGATGCTAAAAATTCTTGCGCAACAAGATCAACCTAAACATGGTAAAATATTAACATTATCACACGCAACTCGATGAAACTGTAATCCAAATCCCAAGATGAGATAAGTATCTATCACTATCCTTTAAAACTGAAACTACATAAATTTAATTGTTGTCCTTACATATAAAAATTAGCAGTCCTTTAATGACCTTGTCTTCCTTTAATTATGAAATTGAAACAGATATAAGTATTATCCTCAGGATGAGTTCTCTATCTAGCTAAGAGTTCACAAAAAAGTGTTATAATGATTAGTGAATATGCTAGATTTCGCTAATAAGAAAATCATCAAATTGTTATAAGAAAATCAACAAAAAAATTCACGCTGTCCAACACCACCAATGGTTGTCTCTAAATAAGTTGTTGTCTATTAATGAAGTTACTGTCTACTAAAATATATGTGAGAAGGCTGTAAGTAAAATACGTAAAAAATGCTAAGTTAAATATATTAATTATTGTCATTTAAAGATGTGGTAGGCAGAAATAATATAAGATATAATGGAATTAGTGTGAACATATGTAAGGGTGATAAGTACAATAGAGCAAAATTTATATAAACATATCACATGTAAAATGTAACGCAGAGTGTAACAACTATCCAAAACATGGAGTAATAAACCAACCCTAGTCAAAGCTATTCCCAACGCTTTTCATTCACCCATCTCAAGCGCAGACACATCAAGCTATAAGTTTCACATGACAAAAAAAAAAGGATTCGTTGTCTAATAAAACCATTGTTCAGTCACTAGCTCACACTGTCATCAACGAAATCATTGCCTAATCTTGTACTCAACTCAGACCATAAAATCAGCTGATAACGCAACTTTAAATAGTGAAAATTAACGCCATAAAAATAAAAATAAAATTGCGTTCTGGGAATGGTAGGATCGTCTTCATAAGCATTCACCCTACAAGAATGGACACCACTTGGATTTGTTGTCATGAATCGCAGAAATTGCATGGGTAAATTTGCAGTTAATAGGTGATACATGCAATCAGAATCGTTGGGCGAAATGCTGACAATCAAATAAATGTGAAGATAGGGAGGTTCCATTTCCAGTCTCTGCTGGGTATTAAACTTAAACGCAGATCAGGATGCATAAATCCCTTTTTTTCATTCTTCCAGGATACCAACAAAACACAGACATGGATAAATAAATTGTTTTTTTTTTCATTCGTCGGGATACCAAACAAGAACACAAACATGGATAAATAAATCATTTTTCCATTCGGCAGGATACCAAATACAACACAGACATGGATAACTAAATTGTTTTTCCATTCAGTTGGGATACCAAACAAGAAAACCGACATGGATAACTAAATCATTTTTCCATTCGACTGGGATACCAAATAAAAACATAGACATGGATAACTAAATCGTTTTTCCATTCGGTTGGGATACCAAACAAGAACACAGACATGGATAACTAAATCGTTTTTCCATTCGGCGAGATACCAAATAAAAACACAAACATGGATAACTAAATCATTTTTCCATTCTGCTTGGATACCAAACAAGAACACAGACATGGATAACTAAATCATTTTTCAATTCGGCAGGATACCAAATAAAAACACAAACATGGATAACTAAATCGTTTTTCCATTCGGCTGGGATATGGAAACATAAGTATTGTCGACACATACATATCCTTATCAATCAAAGAGCATCTCGCTGTCCTTCACTGTAATTGTTAGCTTTTAAATAAAAAAAAATCAAAGTCAAGCAAATAACATATACACGATCGTTGGTAATGTCAGAGTAAAAGAATAACTCAGACATTTGGTAACTGTCAAACCTTAAATTTGTCCAACGCAACAAATAAAAAAATAATCGCTAACTTCACAAGGGTAATTTTGCTATCAAGGTAAAAAAATATTGCAGAGGGAGAACACAAGCCAGATGTAAGAGAAGCGTAGGGAAAAATCGCCTCCAAATAAATTAAATGCACAGGAAAAAATAACAGTCCAAACAAAAGGTAAGGGTTGTCAACATGAGGATGAATGCAAGCTAAAACTATTCTTAATTAAATTAAAGTGCAGAGGTAAAATGCAAGGAACGAATATGAACAAGGCACAGGGTAATCGTTCACCAGAAATGCAATGACCATTAGTCAACAAGAACAATCAACATAGGTAGACGGCTGAGAAAAAGCATCATTCGCTCATCATCTATGCACAAAAAAGCAGGGCATTACAATCTATAGGTCGCTGTGCACCGAAGTGATGACCATCGATTCGGCTCATGGCCGACTGATCAGGCGTGGACTGATGAAATAGGGATGAGGACGAAGTAAAAATCACAACTCTTCACAACAATTAACAATCCAAAGTACAGTCACAACATTCAGGGATCAAATGCCAAGGGAATCAAGTCAAGCAACGAGCTAAGGCTATGGGGAAAATTTAAGTTCTCGGCTGAAATGCTAAGTCAAACATATTATTTACCCAATTAAAAATACAGAAATGAAAGCGTAGGGTATAATAATAATCTACCATGCATAATAAAAGTAAGCATACCATAGTCCAAGTCGTTCGCTCTGAGTCGTTGTCCCGCGCGCTCCATGGAACTCCTGCTTGTCGACCGATGAGACTTCACTAGTACCTCCCAACCAATGCTAGGGGTACTCTTATTCCCCATTATCCCCCCCAGCTGTAAAGGGGCCATGTACTCTGAAACAGAGATCATCTAGCTCCCGGCTTGCCTCACAAGTCCAAGCTACCTCTCCTCACCGAGCTGGGTATCCCAACTCCCACAAGCTAATTCAGTCAAGTCTAAAATTCTGCAGCGTAACGTTACACATTATATAAGAGATCCATCCTTCTCCTCCTCCCTCCTTTATATAGAATTTCTAAGTCACTTCTTTCCCAAATTCCCATTTAATTTATTGTTCAATAATTTAATTCAGAAAAATCCTCCCCGTACA